>BRDA01001131.1:38209-62879 GCA_036984385.1 Crenuchus spilurus | reverse complement strand
CCTGCGCCCAGTGAGGGGGTGGGGGACTAACCGCGACCCTAATAAGGATTAAGCGGGTGTGATAATGAATGAATGAATGAATGAATATATATAATCCAGCCACAGAAGGTCACAAATCTGTGTACTTTCTGTGATGGTCCCAAGCCCAGATAAATGGAGAGGGTATATATGCATATCTGTGTGTTTACTAGGGCTGTATTTAATCCCCATAAAACAAACAAATATAGCCTAATATTTTGTGTCTACGTTTATATTTGCCCACCTACATTTTCAGTCTGCCCACCCAGCTACAGTGGGCTAGAACCGGGCCTGGTCTGGATGCTGAACGAGAGTCTGCCTGCATTTGGAGCATCATGTGATGAAAAATCCAGCAAAAAAGACCCAGGACTGTTGAGGATTAGGTGCCTTACTTAAGTTGATTTCAATCACGAACTGTCTGGGAATTGAACTGGCAACCTTCTGGTCACAAGAGTAGATCCCTATCCACCAAGCCATGGCTTCTCCCTAGAAACACAGACTATGTGTAGACGTTATCAAATCTTCTATTTAAAAGGAGTGTATGAGATTTGCAAATCATTGCATTCTGTTTTTATATACTTTTTGCACAACGTCCCAACTTTTTAGAATTGGGGTTGTACTTAGTGAAATCAGCTGGGAGATATTCAATCTCAAAGTGTTGTGCACTATTTTGATATGATTTCTCGGTTGAACATGTTGAATATTTTCCATGACAACATAAACTTTTATTTCTGAAGGTTTCTCCTCTATCATCCAGACCTGCAAGATCTTGTCCACCTGCTCCCTGGATGACGGATATCCTGTGCAGCAACCGGAGAGAATTAAGCAAAGCTGTGAGAAGATGGAGGAAATCCCGGCTTGACTCAGATCTCCAGTACTATCAGTTCCTTTTCACCAAGCTCTCACTTGATGTCAATGCTGCAAAACAGCCTTCTTCAGAGGGAAACTGGAAGCATTGGCATCAGAACCTCGCAAGCTTTTCAGCATTTTCTCTTCTCTTCTCAATCTTCCACCTCCCCCACAGCCATCTTCCCTCACTTGTGAAGATTTTGTCATCTTCTTTGAGGAGAAGGCTGATAAGATACATCAGTCCTCTGCTTCCACTATCTCCATAAATTCTTCCCATCGTGCTTATAAATTGCTTGCCTCTTTCTCTTCTCTGTCCACAGAGGATGTACTACAGTTGTTGAAATCCAGCAACCCAATAACTTGCCCACTGGATCCCATACCACCCACACTCCTGCTGTTCATCTCTCCAGACCTACTACCTTTCATCTCTTCTATCATAAACAGCTCTCTTTCATCAGGTCACGTTCCATCGGCATTTAAGACTGCTAGGGTGGTTCACATCCTGAAGAAGCCTGATGTCAGCTCTGCTGTCAGCAACTACAGACAGGTATCACTCTTGTCTTTTCTCTCAAAAATTCTTGAATGCGCTGTCTATAACTAGCTAACTGTTTTTCTCTTCCAGAACCAACTCCAAGACCCTACCAGTCTGCTTTCAAACCTGCACACTCCACTGAAACTGCCCTGATAGCTGTAACTGAGAAGCTCAAGACAGCTAGATCTGCCAGACTGTCATCGGTTCTCATCCTTCTTGATTTTTCTTCAGCCTTTGACACGGTCAACCATGAGATCCTCCTGTCAATGCTCTCTAACCTTGGGATCACTGATGGCATGGAAGTGGTTCAGATCATACACTCTTGATCAAAATTTTACGGCCAGTTAAAAAATGGCAAGAATTTGCATTTTGCACTATTGGATCTTAAGAAGGTTCTAAGTAAAGCTTCACAATGTTAAAAGAAGAAATTGGTGCAAGAGACAAAAACTTTTGCGCAGGGAATTTATTGAAAACAACAATTTAACTGAAATACGCTGTTCATCAGCTGCTCAAAAGTTTAAGACCATAGCTAAAAAAAAAACCGAAAACTCCCTCAAAACAGAAATCAAACTGTCAAAAAAAGGACTTAGTAATGAGTAGCTCCACCATTCTTTGTTGATCACTTCAGACAATCGTTTAGGCAGCTTGATGCAAGTGTTCTCAGGAGGCTAGTGGGAACGTTGCTCCAAGTGTTGAAGATGGCTTCACAAAGGGCATCCACTGTCTGGAACTGATGTCCATTTTTGTAAACTTCCCTTGCCATCCATCCCCAAATGTTCTCAATTGGATTTAGATTAGGGGAACAGGCAGGATGATCCTGGAAGAAGTCCTTTGTCGGGCAGGCATTGTGAACTGCAGCATTGTCCTGTTGAAAAACCCAGTCATTACCACACAGACGAGGGCCCTCAGTCATGAGCGATGCCCGCTGCAACATCTCCACATAGCCAGCTGCTGTTTGACACCCCTGCACAACCTGAAGCTCTATTGTTCCATTCAAGGAAAAAGCACCCCAAATCATGATGGCACCCCACTGTGCTGTGTAGAAAACATCTCAAGCCATCAGGACCATCAAGGTTAATTTTTTTCTCATCAGAAAATACAACTTTCTTCCACCTTTCAATGTCCCATATTTGGTGCTCCCTTCCAAAGTCTAAATGGGCAATTTTGTGACACTGAAGAAGACATGGCCTTTGAAGACGTTTTTTGTTTCTGAAGACCTTCCCTCGCAGATGCCGTCTGATGGTTATTGAGCTGCAGTCAGCACCAGTAATGGCCTTAATTTGGGTAGAGGATCATCCCATGTCTTGATGGACAGCCAATTGGATCCTGCAGCTCAGCACTGGTGAAATTTTTTTAGGTCTACCACTTGACTTTGTTGTTCCATAACCTTCAGGATCATTTAAAAAACACAAAATGACTGTCTGCATCCAACCTCAGCAGCGATGGCATGTTTTTGAGAGGCCTTGCTTATGCAGCTCAAAAATCCTACCACATTCAAAGTCAGTGAGCTTTTTTGCTTTTGCCATCAGGAGGTCTTGACAGTGTAAATGCTTGACAGAAAATGACATGGAATCCACATTTTTTGCAGATTTTGGCTTTTAAAGGCTGTGGTCTTAAACTTTTGATCAGCTGAAAAAATCATGTTTGAGTGAAAATGTAGTTTTCAAAAAATTGGCTGCTTAAAACTTTTTGTCTCTTGTGCCAATTTCTTATTTTAGCATTGTGAAGCTCTACTTAGAACCTTCTTAAGATCCAATAGTGCAAAATGCAAATTCTTGCAATTTTTTAACTGGTCTTAAGATTTTGATCAGGAGTGTATTCAGAGGAACGGTCCTACCAGGTAACATGGAGTGGGTCCACATCCGCTCCATGCAGGCTCTCAACTGGTGTCCCACAAGGCTCAGTACTGGGTCCTTTTCTTTTCTCACTTTACACTCATTCTGTAAGTGAAGTAATTTCTTCTTATGGAATCTCATTATCCACTGGTATGCTGATGACACTCAACTGATGCTTTCCTTCCCTCCTTCTGACACTCAGGTATCCAGCCGCATTTCAACATGTTTGGCGGACATCTCTACATGGATGATAACCCACCACCTGAAGCTTAACCCTATGAAGACTAAACTTCTATTAATTCCTGGAACCACTGGTCTGCATCTTGAACTTTCTGTCCTGTTTGAGAACTTGTCGTACCATCTCAAGAAGCAAGAAGCCTTAGTGTGATTCTAGACGACCAGTTATCATTTTCTACTCACATTGCAAATGTGAAACGGTTGTGCAGGTTCCTCCTCTTCAACATTCGATGGATGCGATCCTTTGTATCCCAGGATGCTGTTCAGGTTTTTGTCCAGTCTCTTATCATCTCACAACTTGACACTGCAACTCACTCTTGACTGGTCTTCCTATGAGGGACATCAGGCCCCTGCAGTTGATCCAAAATGCAGTTGCTCGACTGGTCTTCAATCAACCCAAATTCTCTCATGTCACTCCACTGCTGCGTTCATTTCACTGGCTTCCTATAGCTGCTCTCATCAGATTCAAAACCCTGATGCTTGCCTACAAAGCAAGAAATGGTCAGCTCCTCTCTACCTAATGACAATAGTCAAGTCTCAAGTTGAACTTCAAACCCTTATAGCTTCCAGTACGGGTCAGATTGACCCACCATCCTTCAAGACATGGGGAAAACTAGCATCAAGACTCTTCTCTGTCCTGGCACCAAAGTGCTGCAATGAACTCCCACTGGCTGTTCGAACAGCAGAGTCCCTCACAGTCTTTAAACACAGACTGAAGACTCATCTCTTTGTGGAGCACTTAACTTAGCACTAGTTTACATCTCTTACATCTTGTAATGGATTGTTATCCTCTTATATTGTATATAACTGTGTATCTTTCCTTTTTTCTATGTATTAGTAATGGTTTTGTTCTAACAATGTCCAAACTGAAAATTAGCTTGGATTCTAACCTGTCTGTACTAGCTGAGATGATTCTCTTAATGGAAACAAAGCACTTTTTTACGTCACTCTGGATAAAAGCATCTGCCAAATGCTGTAAATGTAAATGTTTTTTCAAGCCATATATAGACTATGGTAGAACAAAATAAAGGAGATATCAGTCCATAAAAAACTGCAATAAACACTTTAAATTAGGGTGATCAGACATCTTCTTTTATCCGGACATGTCCTCTTTTTGAAAGATTAAAAAAATGTCCGGGCTAGAGCTTACGCCAAATTTCGAGAAGCATTTCGTTCAAAAACTAGTCTCACCCTCCCCCATTCCATTCGGTTCGCTTGAGTGAGATGGGCTACAACTGTCAAGTTCCTTGGGTCAAGCCACTTCTGAATCTGAGCCAACATAGAAAGTGCCTCAACTGGGCCAAGGAAAAAAAGGACTGGACCGTTGGCCAGTGGTCCAAGGTCCTCTTTTCCGATGAAAGTAAAGTGTGCCTTTCATTTGGGAATCAAGGTCCAAGGGTTTGGAAAAAGATGGGTGAGGAATGGAACCAGGGGCGGGGTGGCCATCGGGAGGTTCGGGAGGATTCCCGAACGGCCGGTCTCTCCCAGGCCGAACCGGCCGGTCATAAGAATTTTTTTTATATATATACAAGTAAGCACAATGGCGCTCCCGCTGCAGCTCTCGCGGCCTCAGGTGCAGACAGTGATGGCCGGTCGCGAAAGTTTCGGCTCTAAGAGCTCTTTGAAGTGAATGACAGTAGCTGGCTCTTCCCTGACAGCCGTTTTTCATTAGGAGGGGCTGCAAACAGCAGCCCAGCCAGCGCGACATAGGAGAGGTGAAAGGCAAGACAATAAATAATAAATAATAAATCGTTATTATTATTATTATTATTATTATTATTATTATTATTATTATTAGGGGTCTGTTTGGTAGATTTGTTGGCAGTGTTTTATTGTTTGTTTTTGTGTTAAATAAAAATTAAAAGTTTGATTAAAATATTATACAAAAGTAAGAATGCCTGCTTTCGTAACAAATGCATAAAATCAAGCAAGTATAAGGCTTCTTATATAGGGAACACTGAATGCATAAGGATTTATCTTACAAAACATTAATATTTGCCAAGTTAAGCTAAAATATATGAGGCTGCAGATGATAATAAATTAAGAGCCGTTTGGGAGCCGAAAGAGCCGAACTTCCCATCACCGTCACACTGTCAGTCTGATACGAGAAAGGAGAAAGAGATGGGTGGGGCTGAAAAACTTCGTGAGAAAAAAAAGAAAAAGTTGATGCAGGTTGCAGCCAAATGTGCCAAATTAACTGATTTTAACTGGTGGAGGGTCCAAGGGCAGTGATGAGGGATCAAGCAAGACTATAGCAGGTTAGCAAGGACTGCTATCCCAGACTTGGAATATAGTGTGTTCTTGTGTTTTTGAATGTGTTCAGGGCACAAAGAACATTAAAGGTGGCCTGTTAGCAATGTTACTCTATAAGTGCACAAATAATCTGTGGCTGAACACAAAAAGACAATAAAGCTCTAAAAAGCAAATAAAGCTCTCGTTTTAAAATTAAGATTTGTCCGTTGTACGATCATATAAAAGGCCTCTCCAAACCAAGCTCCCGGGCTGAATTTCAACCCCAGCCCGCCCCTGAACGGAACCCAAACTGCGTGAAGTCCAGTGTGAAATATCCACAGTCAGTCATGATTTGGGGTGTAGTGTCTGGTGCAGGTGTTGGTAAACTCTGCTTTCTTAAATCCAAGGTCACAGCAATAGTCTACCAATGTTTTAGAGGACTTCATGATTCCTTCTACTGAGGATCTGTATGGAGATGCAGATTTCATCTTCCAGCAGGACCTGGCCCCTGCACATGCCGCCAGAAGCACCAAAGCCTGGTTTGATGCCCATGCCATCACAGGGCTTGACTGGCCAGCCAACTCACCGGACCTAAATCCCATTGAGAATCTATGAGGTATTCTCAAGAGGAAAATGAGGACCACCAGACCCAACAACAATGAAGAGCTGACAGCAAGCCATGTCGCATCGAGGCAGTGATTAAAGCAAAGGGATTCTCAACCAAGTATTGAAGATTAACATATCATTTTGAAAGTACCATATTTTGATTGATATGATGTGATCCTAATTTCTAGGTGTGTAAAAAATAACAAATTTGAATCAGAAGACCGATTTTGACTTAAACAATGTGAGTGCATTGGTACATGGAGCCCTGAATCGGTCTATTTGTAAAATGAACCAGCCGATGGGCCGATTACATAGCTGTCAATCGGTTTGGTGTTACTGAGTGCTTCTGCTGCTCACCCGCCCCCCTCCCCTCTTTCACTCCCCCGCTTCTTGGAAGAAGTTCAGTCTTTAAATGAAGAGAGGAAAAGATTTGGTGAGACGACATGAGGAAAGTGGCGATGAGGACACTAGCATAGCACCGCTAGCCCCACAGAAAAACAGGACTTCCTCCAGCCAAAACTCAACCACAACTCAGCTAGAGCCAAAGTAATAATGGCTTCAATAGCCTGGTTCATTGTCAAAGACTTAAGACCATACTGTGTGGTGGAGAATGACGGGTTTCGGGACTTGTTTAAAACATTGGAGCCCCGGTACCACATCCCAACGCGACAGTATTTTACTGTTTCTGACTTCACATGTCAAATACAACTTTACTAGTTCTCTAGTATTTCATTAATCTGTCTGAAAGCAAAAACACATTTTTAGTATTAACTTATGTTGAATCAATGTAAAATTATCTATTTTATACAAGTAACTCGTATTATTTCCTACAATATTATATTGAACCGAATTGTATCGAAATCTTACTGAATCGAATTGAACCGAATCGGTCCAATTTAAAATATATCATTTCTGAATCGTATCATACCGCATGAATCGAGATACATATCGGATTGTCATTTATTGGACAGATACACACCCCTACTACTTTCTTTTTTTCTGCAAAAACTGAGAAGTAGTTTGGGCTGATTTCTCCACAGTATTCTAATTTTTTTGAAATCCTGTTTTCATGGGTTTTATGAGCTGGAAGCCCAAATTATGTGAAAATAAACAAATAAATACATGAAATTGTTTAAATTGTGGGCCCTGAATCTATAATCTATGAAAGTTTAACTTTTTGAAAGGAATTATGGAAATTAATCAACTTTTCCATGATATTCTATATATATATATATATATATATATATATATATATATATTTTTTTTTTTTTTTTGAATGGGTCTGTATGTGCTAAACACAAGGGGAGAGTAAACAGCTGTACTAATTTCTACAAGTAAACTGTCAGCAATTTTTGGGAGACCCCAAAACTGAGCTAAAAAAGAGTGAGTACCCCATCCTTCCATTGACCTCAAGCTTTTCAGCAGTATATGTACAGTGGTGTTTGAAAGTTTGTGCACCCTTTAGGAAAGTCTGTATGTCTGCATAAATATGACATAAAACATCATCAGATTTTCACACAAGTCCTTAAAGTAGATAAAGAGAACACAGTTAAACAAATGAGACAAAAATATTGAAATTGGTCATTTATTTATTGAGGAAAATAATCCAATATAGCACATATCTCATTTGTTTAACTAGGTTCTCTTTATATACTTTTAGGACTTGTGTGAAATGATGTTTTAGGTCACATTTATGCAGAAATATAGATCATTGTAAAGGGTTCAGAAATTTTCAAGCACCACTGTATATGCTGTATGTAATAAAATATACACCAATACATGTTTGTGACACAATCCTGAGTTTTGAAGTGTGACACTCTGGCTTTAATATGAGTAAGCGATTATGTTTCCCTGGTGTGCCCTTCTCAGGTAAGTGGGCTCTTATTTACACTTCCGCCTCTGGTGTGACGTCATCTATATATATATATATATATATATGTATCTGACCTTAAAACGTCTTCACAACAACATGGGGAAGTTAATACTTGTGTCCGTCTTCGTCGTACTTTTAGCAGCCCTCATCGGAGAACGACTTATCGCGATAAGGTCGGTTATTTCTGACGTCTGTCAACACTTCAGAAAGTTACTCAAACGTTTGCAAGTTGCCTTTGCAAATACAGCGGTAGTGCTGTTCTCAGTGTTGTGACGAACCACTTTAAGAGTTCAGCGGCTGCACCCAACATGGAAAACAGACGAAGTATTACACTTAAAGTATGACTGTGTAGAACAGGTCTGCTACAGTAAGCCACTGACTGCTGCTGCTGTACTTTGAGCTTTTATTTTGTAAGGCTGTATGACATAATTGTAGTGTTTGCATTGTTTTAAGTATATTTAAGCTTTGCAATAGAGACTGTAAACAAGATCAGATTGTGTGCTTTGTAACGTCCTGATGAATGTAGTAAATTATGATTAATTGGATTCAACATATGTGTTTATCCATCTCAATTCATTAGATACATTACAAAATACAGCAAAACCCATAACTAGCCACACAATCTTCATATGGTATTTTGTCTATGTTGTGCAACACATATAACTTATTTTGGGGTTTATAACATGTTTTTTGCTCATTTTACTCATTAGACTTTACTTCTTATGTCACCCATCAAACCTGCATGTTGGCTATGACAAATGTACGCTATGACACTACTTAACAATGTATTTTGATTGATTAACAGGGAAAAGGCTAACATGCCGACATCTTGAAATAATTGCTTGTGTTCATACACACTATGCATTAAATTGCACAAACTGCAGTCTGTCATCAATCTTTACATTTACAATTTAATTGTAATACATTAAATTTACAAACTACTAATTAAAAATCCATAAATGGTAAACGAAGCATTTATTATTATTATTTTATTTGTATTTATTTAATATATTTTGTTCCCCATAGGCATCGAGCATTGGCCTTCAGAGAACTCACACAAAAGCATCTTCCCAATTGCCAACTGATAAAGGGAATAGGTAGGTGAACCTAGACATCAAATGCAATATACAGTACCATCATTTCTTAAAGTAATGATGGACCTTGTTTTGTTTTTTTTTACTTAGTTGAGTAGTTCTTGCCATAATATGGATTAGAACATTATTGAAATAGGGCTATAAACGGTATACATCTACACAACACAACTGATGTCTCAAACACATTAAGAGACAAGAAATGCAAGTCATGAACTCTTGACAAGACACAGCTGTTAACTGAAAGCCATTCCAGGTGACTACCTCATAAAGCTGTCTGAGAAAATGCCAAGAAAGCTGCATCTAAGCAAGAGATGCCTACTGTGAAGAATGTCAAATATAAACATATTCTGCTTTGTTTACTTGTTTGTTTACTAAATAATTACAGATGTATTTACTCATATTTTGGATGACTTTAGTATTAATCTACACTGCAGAACATTTTTAAATCATGAAAAAACACTGAATGTACAGAACGTGTGTGTGTGTGTGTGTGTGTAGACTCGCTGCTGCCATGTAGCCACCCTGCTGCAGGGTTGCCAAGTCCAACTGAAATATTCAGCCTAAAGTCAGTTTAAAACCCGCCCTTTAGAAGCTTAAACTAGCCCAGAATATGTCTGTCACACGTTTGAAGTGAATGGCAAAACAACTGTGTGCAGCCTGCTGTTGGAAACAGTGTCTGTGTTGCCAGGTTCCACAGTATCCCCGATTTAGAACCAACTTTAATTGAGGCAAAATGAGAGGGCAAGTGCTTGGAATGTAAAGAGCATTACAGTACATGTCTCTGTAGCATGCTTTTAAAATACTTTGGCTGTGCTGGCGTACTTTCGTAACCGGTCACGAGAGCCACCAATAAAGCACGGCGAGCCGCATGTGGCTCGGGAGCCGCACAATGAGTATCCCTGGTGTAGATGGATAGATATAGTTGCATCATAGAGAAAATGGGAATTGTATTGTGAAATATAAAAAAGAACAATGCACATAACAATGAAGCCTTGAGACACTTTAATGTGCTCAACACAGATATAGTCTGACAACTTACAGAAATAAAAACAAGAAGAGAAAAGTAATTTGGTGTTCTATTTAGTTATTTAGCCAAAGTTCATGATGGAACATTTGACATGGACGTCTCACCTAATTATTAATGAAATTTAGTTTCAGATGATTAACTTGCGTTAATATGTAACCTGAAGAGATATAGGCTTGAAGATTTCTGATAGCTCTTGGAGCATGTGGAGGTTTTGTAGTATGTAATACTTTTTTCACACACTGTTGTGTAATACATTGTACGTATGACCAAGATAAATACCCATCATTAACTATGATCTGACTTTGGATTGAAGGCCTACACCCACACCTGCCCTTTGTGCATAAGATTTGACACACCTGTTCTAGCTGATAAAACTGTAGTGTGAGAACAGAACTGCCAGAACTGTGCAGTAGTCTTTGACAAGTAAACATGTTATTTAAAACATTGACATTAAGTGTGCATTTAGAATTAGAATAAATGCAAATAAATCATTTTAACTTTTAATTTGAACTTTTTAAAATTTGTGTTCATAATTTAATTCTTAAAGGTAAACTGTCATAATTTATATTGATTAATTTTATATTCATAAAGTGACTTTTTTGTTTGACTGTTAATCAATATGGCTTATAACCAGTAGTGGACAAAGTACTCAACTCTAGTATTTAAGTAAAAGTATTGATACTTGTGGTCAAAATTTACTCAACTACAAGTAAAAGTTGCTCAGTCAAAAGTTTACTTAAGTTAAAGTACTGAAGTACTTACTTTTGAAAATACTTAAGTATTCAAAAGTACAAATGATATTTTCTAATATCAGTACATTGCTGTATTGTTTTGAGTGCTTTTACAGAACCTTGTAACTTGCTGAAACCACCTGATGGTGTATTGGCATGTAGAACCACTCTGCAACAAAAAGTCTACACCACCTGTAACACTTCAGTATAAACATGCAATAAAAAATGTGAGTTCTTAAATGCAGAAATATAGTTTGTTCGCATGGCACACAAGGCATTTAAACTGATACAATTTTTTAGTCCTGACATATCAAACATCGAGCTGAGATATGGCCATGGGTGCAGTGGTTTCTCCGCTTGACTTTCTCCAACTGTCTCCTTTGCTGATTTCTGTTTGAATGAAAGCGGGAGCTCAGCTCAAGTCAACGATGGCGTAATCCCAAATCCCAGGTATGAGCGGAGACTGTGATTGGTTCCCCTTCTTGTGAGGAGCATAGCATGTGGCCAATTGCATTTCAGTAAAGAAAAACAGCAACACCCAACTACAAAGCTATGCTGAGCCAAAAGGAACGAGTAACAGCAAGCTTCCTAAAAATGTAGTGGAGTCAAAAGTACAATATTTGTCTTTGAAATGTAGTGAAAGTCATAAGTTCACCAAAAAATAAATACTCAAGTAAAGTAAAAATACTCAAAACATGTACTTAAGTACAGTACTCAAGTAAATGTACTCAACTACTGTACACCACTGCTTATAACTCATGAAAATCAGAAACTCAGGATTTCAAATGAATAAAATTTTGAGTTTAAGTAAAATGCTATTCAAACAGTATCAACATTAAAACAAAAAATGCTTGAAATGTGACATTTTACATGTAATTAACATAAAATATGACTGTTTACCTTTTATAATTAAATTATGAAAATTTTTTTCCCCACAGTTTTCAAATTTTTTGAGATGCACTAGTATATCCACAAATGCTGCTGCTCCACACACTCAATCTTTTATGGTAGAAGGGTGAGGTAGGACAGTGTCACTGCTTTTAGTTCAGCTTTGCTGTGTCCCACAAGCTGTTGATGGTGAGCTGATAGGCTTTAGTACAGCTCCCGCTGAAGGTTAGCACATATTTTGCATATCTTGGCACATAGGAATGTGGTAGGCCATAAATATTAGGCCATAAACATCCTCAGTAGGCACTATTAAACACTACAGTAGAATATATTAGTCCATAAATTATGTTAATAAACTATTACTATCACTAGTAGTGCTAACATTGTCTCAATGCGCATATGCATCCTATTCCTATGTCCTATCATGCCTTCTGGTAAAAAATAAACAGCTTTACTGAACCCTTTACCATCATCAGCAGCATTTGTGGATTGTATCATTGTCTTTAGTGATAGACTCAAACACACAGTCATATTAGAATATTATGACCACCCTGGGTTTGGAATGTGCTCGGCCAGGGGCGTCACAGATGCCAAGTGACAGGGTTTGCTGCATGTATAAATAAATGAGCACTCAAGTCAGTTGTAGCAGAGTGTAACTTCATCATCATGAGCAAAGGACACTATTGGACTGATGTCCAAAAGGGCATGATAATAGAGTGAAGGGTGGTAGCATCTTGGAAACCAATTTTGTGGGATGTTTTAGAGCTGCTGTAGTCAATGTGTCCTGGCAATGGACTTCTTGCACATTGAGTGTTGCACAGCCATTAATGCCAGAGGAGAATGGTAACTTCAGTGAGTGGTACAGAGCATTTGACACATCACAGTGGACCAGTTAACTTCTATAATCAACACAGGAGCAATAAGGAAAGTGTCGGGGATCACCGCTGAGTGAACACTGTTACATCTTGACTTGTGAAGCTGATCATAGTTAAGGCATCAGTGTTAACCATGGTTCACTGGCATTGTCATAACTGAAGACTGGAGGATTGGAAAAAATGTTGCCTTCTCAGACAAATCCATGTTTGTGCTGCATAAACTTGACAGATGATGGAATACAAGCCTAGAAACACATGAGAATCAGCTCCCAGAGACAACTGTAGGCAAAATCAGGTGTTTTCCTGACGTGATCTTGTGTCACGAGTCTTGGGTCACCACTGCATGAGTCTTTGAATGCTAACAGGTACTTGGCAGTCATAACAGATCAGTTGCACTCATACATGTTGACATTTCTCAGTGATGTAATTGTACATAGCAACAGGATAACGCCTTATCTCACTGTGCAAGTTGTGGTGCATGGGTGGTTTCAGTAGCACAACAGTGACTTGGTGCCCTTCCCCGGCCTGCTAATTCACCCAGTCTCAATCCATTGATGCACATATTCACCATGCTGACCCACAACCACACAAACTGCACAGCCTCAGTGCTCTGTTGCAGTTGGAATTGACCTGGAATGGGATACCTTCCATCACCTAATACAGTCCATAACCCATGACTTCTCTGAGACAAGGGTATTTTTCCCACTTTTCTGTAGGTGGTCATACTATTCTGATATTAGGAATTACATGCTCACTGTGTTGTCTCTATGGTGCTTAACAAAAGCATGAATGTACCTCTCAAAACTTTATCACAACAAAAAAAGAAAATCAGTGACCTAAAGCAAAGATGGTGGCAGAAACGGTATGAATCTGTAAATGCAGATTTTTTTCTTATTTCCTTAAACAGAGCATGGATCTGAGGACCTCACTATCTTTGAAGATGGACTGGCCTTCATTAGCACTGTATGTTGACTCAGCTATAAGTGTACACATTTCTACATTTAGACATTATAGTTATGAGGGCTGTCATGATCATGACATTTTAGTGAACATTAAAAAGATGATTTATGATTAATGTTTAAAAAGTCTTATTTTGTTAATTGTATCAAGTTATTAAATTCAACTATTAGATTACAAAACTAAAGAACTGAACAGCTGTCCTAGTAACTCTAAACTGAGCACAAACACAGATTGATCTCCACATTACTCACTATTGCTCTCACTATTACAGCATAACTAACACTAACAAATGTTTGTTAGTTCTGCTTTCTTGCAGTTATATCAACACAACTGATAAAAAATTACATTCTGGTTATTGTTAAATTGTGAGCATTTATGCAGTTATGTAATAATTGTCATTACTGCAATATTGAAATAGGGCACTATTGAATTTGTGGCAAATTTTGCTGAATTTCACAGACCTAGGCTCTCAAATATAACATATTTGAAAAAGTAAAAGGCAATTGTTCAGTACAATATATTACTAGAGACCCTGCCCTGTTGGTTCCCCAGTGACGGTGTATTAAGCGGTAGTTTGAAAAGAGGTGGTGGCAGTATTGCACGCAACGGAGGAGGTGTCTACATATCTTCACCCTCCTAGAATCAGGGACAGTGCAAAGTGATAGGGAGAGCTGGGTTGGGTTAATTGGCGACTACCACATTGGGAAAGGGAGAAAATTGGCAAAAAATAAATACAATTCAACATATTAATCACATAGGATGCACATCATGAGTGCAGACTTGAGCCCTGCAAACAGCAGTTTCTCTGTTTAGTCTATGCTGTGTAGTACTTGACAGCAATCAACAAAGTAAGCTCACCCCTGCTAGTGAAAATTTCCCAGACAGTGACCTAGAGTCACTTAACTTCAGCCATGATAACTCTTTCCACAGATGACTCTGTGATAGTCCCTCTCAGTAAGCCTAATGGGTAGATCATGGTCACAGCTTGTTTGTCAGTTTCAGTGTCTCCCACAAGTTATTGACAGTGAATATATAGACTTTAGTACAGCTGTTTACTCTACACTGGACATTTAGCACATATTTTGTGCAAGGCATCATGGGACATAGCGATATGGTGCATATGATACTTGGAGCTAGGGTTAGTGCTATAACACTTATTTCACGTATTTTGACAGCCTTTTTCTTTTTCAAAGGCATACTCGAGTTGAAAAATTTTTTAATACAGTCATGGCCGAAAGTGTTGGCACCCCTGAATTTCTCCCAGAAAATGATTGCAATTACACATGTTTTGTTATACACATGTTTATTTTCTTTGTGTGTATTGGAACAACACAAAAAACAGAGGAAAAAAGGCAAATTTGACATAATTTCACACAAAACTTGGACTGGACAAAATTATTGGCACCCTCAACTTAATATTTGGTTGCATACCCTTTGGAAAAAAATAACTGAAATCAATCGCTTCCTATAACCATCAACAAGCTTCTTACACCTCTCAACTGGAATTTTGGACCACTCTTCTTTTGCAAACTGCTCCAAGTCTCTCGTATTTGAAGGGTGCCTTCTCCCAACAGCAATTTTAAGATCTCTCCACAGGTGTTCAATGGGATTTAGATCCGGACTCATTGCTGGCCAAATTCAGGGGTGCCAACACTTTTGGCCATGACTGTATATTTCCTGTTCTGGGGTTTGTTGAGGTTGTTTATGGACTAATATCTCAACACTAATATTTCAAACAGGGTTTGTCATTTCCAGGATTGCCAGTCAATCCAGAAGGGCCTGGAAAGATCCTTCTGCTAAACCTACGCTCTGCAACAGATCCTGTAGAGCTACACATAAAAGGAGATTTTGACAAAGAATCTTTCAATCCTCATGGGATCAGTGTGTACACGGACGAGAAAGGTAACGCAAACACCCACCAGAACACCAGCAAGAACCAACCTGCCATGAAACCATCCCCACTGAACACATGTTTACAGTGTTTTTGTATCTTTTTACAGATGGGACCACATATTTATTTGTGGTCAGTCACCCCCACGGCCAATGCCAGATAGAGATTTTTAAGTTTGCTGAAGAGGAAAACGCTCTTGTGCACATGAAGACTGTAAAACACGAATTGCTGCATAAGTATGTCTTGCGTAATGTAAACACTTCTTATAAAAGTGGTCTGAAGGATGTTTTTTTACAAAGAGCTCAACCTTGTCTACAATACCAGTCAAAAGCTTTTCATTCAATGTTTTTTTTTTTTTTTCTTCCTACCTTGTAAATGAATACTGAAGTCATCCAGATTACGAAAGCGCAAATATGGAATAATGTAGTAAACTTAGAGACATATTATGCTAAATTTACTTTTTGTTTGTTTTTGTATTTACACTTGCGTCTCTACTGCTCCTATAAACACTCAGAAAAAACATGTTTTCTGTGAATCAGTTAAAAGATTTTGGTCTCGGGAATCATATGTTTCTGTGAGCCGATTGGATGGCTCCCTTATTATTACGTCACAATAAGGAAATTTTGCATAGAACTGAACTGGCACCACCCCTCACCAGAGCCCCACCCACTAGATTAGTTGAAGATCTGCCATTTTGCAGTCTAGGCACTCCCCTGAGGCAAGAAATGCAAGTAATGAACTCTTGACAAGGCACAGCTGTTACCTGAAAACCATTCCAGGTGAATACGAGGATGAGTCAAAAATGATCCCCATTTAGTTGTATTCTCTGTTGGCTGCCATGTCTTATCAACACTTTCTGTACTAGGTTGCTGTCTGCATACTAACTGCTGTGCAAGTTTGAACGTGTTCCATCAGTTCATTTACGACTGCAGTGCAAGAAAACATGGCTGCCACAACTTATGAACTGCACAAAAGAAGTTGATGCGTTTTTTGTGATCTGAAGTTGGACCAAAACTGTAAGGAAGGTGAAAGTTTCTTAAAAACAATAATTACTGGTGATGAGACATGGTTTCATCACGACGAGTCTGAGTGAAAACCGCAGAGTATGGAACTGAAACATCATCAGTGCACAAGGAATATGTTACAAAGTCAACCTTCAGCTGGAAAATTGATTCTTACAGTTTTGTCTCGACCCATCAGACTCCCTATTTGGTCCCCTGAAAGAAGCCGTAAGAGGATGTGAAGATTTGCATTTGTGGGTTGCAGCTCGGCCAAAAAACATTTGAAATGAGGGAAAATGAAAGCTTGTGGACAAAATGTACATAAAAGCAGGGAGATTATGTCTAAAATTAATTTTAGTATTTTATGAAAACTGATAAAAATCTGCAGCCAGAGTGCAGATCATATTTGACTCGGCCTCACACACATTTTGAAAGTGCATTAGTGAATTCTTGACACGTACTCATAAGTTTTTTCTGATTTGCATTCATTTTCACAGCGTGAATGACATTGTAGCTGTGGGAGTCGAAAGTTTCTACGCAACTAATGACCACTACTTCACCAATGACCTGTTGAAGACTCTGGAGTTGCTGTCCCCTTTCTCCTGGTGTGATGTGGTGTACTACAGCCCTGAGGAAGTGAAGTCTGTGGCTGGAGGATTTTCTTCCAGCAACGGCATCAATATCTCCCCTGACAAAAGGCAAGTCCCAGAGAAGAGTCAAGACTGAATCGAAAACAGTCATAGCTAGATATGTTTACTAGGGCAATAAGACAGTGAACCTACTGCGGTCAATACCTTCTGCTCCGAGTTGGGTTTTCCTGAGGTTGACACCAGACCTGCTGCTCACTTACATTGGACTAAAGCTCTAATGCTACTACATTTTAAATTATGATACCTAATATGAATGCAATGATCACTATTATTAATATCATTCATGTTATATACTATAGCACAATGTCAGATTTAACTAAGGATGTAAATCTCTATCAGTAGTTTGATCAGAGGAGGATGGATCCCCTTTGTGAGTCTGGTTCCTCCCAAGGTTTCTTCCTCCAGCCTTGAGGGAGTTTTTCCTTGCCACTGTTGTCTTCGGCTTGCTCACATCGGGCTTAGATTCAGTTTGTTTGATATTATATAGCACAAAGCAGCTTTACATATTTAAATAAATTTTGATTGATTGATTGATTGATTGAACCATCATATTTACAGAATTTCCCCATTTGACCCAACTATAGCACATCAGCCACATGTTTGGTGTCTGAAGTTTACTTCTTTAGTTTTAAAGCTTATAAGTAATGGAAGCTTTTAATTGCTCTTTAGCATCATGCTACTTGCATGCCTTTAGCTGTCAAACATTGTAACTACATTTAGTATAATAGCAACTTTAATGTCTCAGTACCAGTCAAAAGTTTGGACACCTGGACATTCAGTGTTTCTTCATGATTTAAAAATGTTCTGCATTGTAGATTAATACTAAAGTCATCCAGACTATGAATAAACACATCTGTAATTATTTAGTAAACAAACCAGAATATGTTTATATTTGACATTCTTCACAGTAGGCAGCTCTTGCTTAGATGCAGCTTTCTTGTCATTTTCTCAGTCAGCTTTATGAGGTAGTCACCTGGAATGGCTTTCAGTTAACAGCTGTGTCTTGTCAAGAGCTCATGACTTGCATTTCTTGTCTCTTAATGTGTTTGAGACGTCAGTTGTGTTTCTACTTTGAAGTAAAATCTAAAACATGTTTTGGTTTGTTTAACACTTAAGTTTACTACATGATTCATTATGTGTTCACTCAGAGTCTGGATGACTTCAGTGTTTATTTATAATGTAGGAGAAAAAAAAACATTGAATGAGAAGATTTGTCCAAAAGATTGACTGGTACTGTACTTCAGGTGTAGTTGATCAACCAAGACACATTTGAAATCCAGAGTTTGCTTCTTTAAGTTTTGAAAGTCTAACATTGCAAGCAAACACTAGAACAAGGTGGTCAACCCAAAATCTCAGCTGTTTTTGTGTTTGTTTTAAACGTGGCTTCAACCTGGTCAGAATGTATTCAGGTATTTATTAAGATTCCAGAGAATAGTCCCTGTGTTTTAGAACGCAGTGTGTCTTCCTGTGAGCTCTAAAAATGAAGAAAACTTTGGCTGACTGTCGTGATTTCCTGTAGCTAATTTTTGTGTCTTAAACCACATCACGTTGTCTCTGAGACCTACATGAAGACGCAATTTGAGAGAAGTTTTGTTGATATATTTTATGTTTACGACATTTGGCAGACGTTCATATCCAGAGTGACGTACAACAGTCTTTAGTCTCCATTAAGAGAATTATCTCAGCTAGTACAGACAGATTAGAGTCCAAACTACTCTTCAGTTCAGACACTTTTAGAACTAAACCATCACTAATACCTAGAAAGAAGGAAAGATACACAATTATACACAATATAAGAGCTTTACAATGCATTACAATAAGTGTTTAAACTAGTGCTGCTTAAGTGCTCCACAAAGAGATGCTCTTCAGTCTGTGTGTGAAGACTGTGAGGGACTCTGCTGTTAGAACAGTCAGTGGGAGTTTGTTCACCACCTGTGTGCCAGTACAGAGAAGAGTCTTGATGCCAGTCAAGCTGAATTGTAGTAGAAGCTCGAAGAGCTCGATGTGAGACACTTGACCACTGACATTAGGTAGGGAGGAGCTGATCCAGTTTTTGTTTTGTAGGCTAGCGTCAGGGTTTTGAATCTGATGTGAGCAGCTACAGGAAGCCAGTGAAGTGAACACAGCAGTGATGTGATGTGAGAGAACTTGGGCTGATTGAAGACCAGCTGAGCAGCTACATTCTGGATCAGCTACAGGGACCTGATGGCTCACATAGGAAGACCAGCCAGGAGAGAGTTGTAGTAGTCAAGTCATGAGATGACGAGAGACTGAACAAGCACCTGGGCAGCAGTCTACACAGTAAATCTGCCAGTGTTAAATCAACACTATTAGAGTTAAATTAACACTGAGGGTGTCAAAATGTAACGCTCTCAGTGTTAATTTAACTCTAATAGTGTTGATTTAACACTGGCAGATTTACTGTGTAGGTTAGAAAGGGTCTGAATGTTGAAGAGGAGGAACCTTCATGACTGTTTTGACAGGCTAATTCATTTCCAGTGTTTTAGTTGCATTAGCCTCCTGTTTTGTATTAAACTCCAAAATTGGCTGAATGATTATATTTGACGTAAGTCGGGAAATTGTGTAATTAGTATCATTTTGGGAAGAACCATTTCTTTAATAAGTTTAGTGTGTTGGCTTGTTTTATTTTAACACTTCTTTTTTTGGATCAGATATTTGTATGTGTCAGATATTCTGAATCACCAAGTTGTTGTGCTGGAGATCCAGAAGAACAATCTGCTGTCCCGTGTAAAGGTATGCCTCAATAAAATATGACATTATCCCAAGAAACATTCGCAATGCAAAATGTCACAATATTTATCTGCTAAGATCAGTGAAGACCAGCAGTGCTGCATAAAATATTAATAGTAAACATGTATAGTTATGCTATTTTTACCGTGAAACATGTACAGTCCATATAAAAAGTTTACACACCCCTGTTAAAATGGCAGTTATTTGTGATTTACAAAATGAAAACAAGATGAACTATTTCTTTAATGTGACCCATAATCAGTACAGTTAAATTGAAAAACAGACATAACATGTTTAGAGGGGAAACATAAAAATAAAACTAATAATGTGGTTGCATAAATATTCACACCCTCTTGTAATTGTGGGTGTGGCTGCATTCAGAACTAATCACATTCAAACTCCTGTAAAAATAATAGTCACTATGCAACTGCTGTCAATTAAAGTGACTGATTAAGCTGTTCTAGTAGGATTTTTCTGATATTTACTCAGTCGCAACTTGCAGCAAAAGCCAAGTCCACCAAGAGCATATAAAGCATCAAAGAGATCTAATTGTTGAAAGGCATCAGTCAGGAGAAGGGGACAAAAACATTGCCATGACATTAAATATGCCATGGAACACAGTGAAGATGGTCATGAAGAAGTGGATAAAATTTGCACAAATGTGACATTACCAAGAACTGGACTTCCCTCTAAAAACTGATGAAAAGACAAAAGAAGGCTGGTCCATGAGGCTGCCAAGAGGCCTACACCAACATTAAAGGAGCTGCAGGATTTTCTGGCATGTACTGGTTGTGCAGGACATGTGACTGCAATTTCATTTATTCTTCATATGTCTGGGCTGTGGGGTAGGATGGCAAGATGGAAGCATTTCTTACAAAAAAAAAACTGTCTTGTTTTTTGGCCAAAAACATGTGGAAATATGTTATTGTCTGATGAGACCAGGGTTGACCTTTTTGTCATAATTCCAAAAGGTATGTTTGGTTCAAAGCAAACACTGTGCATCACCAAAAAGACACCACACCCACAGTGAAGCATGGAGGCAGCATTATGCTTTGGGCTGTTTGTCTGCAGCTGGAACTGGGGCTTTTTTCAAAGTGGAGAGAATTATGATCAGTTCCAAATATCGACACAAAGACGCACCTCCCTATAGACAAAGAAATGACTTTGCCAGAAGATCAGAAGTTTTGAAATGGACCAGCTAGAGCCCAGACCTGAATCAATTTGAAAATCTGTGGGTTGACCTAAAAGGGCTGTACACAGGAGATGCCCTCATAATCTGACAGATGTGGAACACTTTGCAAGGAAGAGTGGGCAAAGGTTGCCAAGTCAAGATGTGCTAAAAGACTCCTACCCAAAAAGTCTGAATACTGTCATAAATTCAAAGTGTACTTCAACAAAGTATTAGTTTAAAGGTATTTATACAACCACATTATTTTAGTTCTGTATTTTTGTTTTTCCAACCAAAAAGATTTCAGTTTATCTTTCAGTGGAGTTGTACAGATTATAGGTGACAATAAAGGTGAAATAGTTCTGAAATGGTTTATCTGGTCTGGTTCTTTTAAAATCACAAAAACCTGCTATTTTAACAAGGGTGTGTAGACTTTGCGTTCACTGTAGCTGGTCAGTGTTCTTTAAGTGCTTTGACAGATCTTTGACAGATTATCAGCCCATGCCTATAATCTGAGCCAGTTTATTAGAATTGGTATGTGAACATGGCAGTAAAAGTGTTTATCAGAATTAAATTGTTAATTTAATGTAATTCTTGTGAGATTTCACACTATTTAAATCTAATGTATTTATGTAAATTAATATTTGTCCTAAATATCAGTTTCCAATCTTCTTGATTCATAATAATTGGACACTATTTGCCCTGAAAAACATTTTGGTGGAGTAGTGACAATTTTCACAACATGCTCAGAAAAATATGTTGTCACAAACTGTGATGTAATTTATCAGAACGTCATATTGCTCTGCCTTGTTTAAAACACAAACATATAAAATGTACATAATAGCATATTATTGTATATCCTTTTGCCCAGGAAGTGGCAGTGGGCACTCTCTGTGACAACATAGAAGTGGACAGTGAAACTGGTGATTTGTGGATAGGGGCCCACCCAAATGGATACAAATTTCTTCTCGGAGATCCAAACGATCCACCTGGCTCTGAGGTGTGTGTATTTTTTTTTTTTTTTTGTACAAAAACATACATTCTGCTGTGCCATGCATGTCCAGCAACAGGCATTGGATTAGGGGCAAGTTGAGTCCACTCTTATGCATTGCAATGATCATAACTAACCAGTGACACATCACAGAGATGGTGGTATCTGAGGCCATATTCTTACACAACCACATGTGGCACAATGCGGTGTTGAATATCGGCTCCAGTTTGTTTCCTATTGAACATACCTGTGATGTGGTTGTACAATGACTGGTGCACCTGAGGTACACATAGAGGCTGCATGCCTCCGATGGGGATGCATATCAAAAGTAATTGATTGCAAGTTACTTTAAGTTACATTACATTGATGCAATAATTAAAATACATTGAGTTAGTTACCGGTGTTGTGATTTATTGAGTTTTCTAATGTTAATGTTCTTTTAGTTGCATGATTAGTGGTGCAATTATTCACAGAAGTCAGTTTGGTTCATACAGTCTGTAGTTTATTAAGCAGTAGGGCTGCACCTAACGATTATTTATTTATTTTTTATTTATTTATTTATTTATTTCGATTAATCTAACGATTATTTTTTTCGATTAATCTATTTGTTGCCTTGTTGTCTGCACTTAATAATGTACCCAAAAAGATTAAAAAAGAGAAATCCTCTTAATATTTCTATATTTTCTTTAATCTTCACATAACCTGCAAAACAAAATCCTGTGTTAAAATGTAGCTTCTCTGTACAGTCAAACATAAAATCTCTCATGAAATTACAGCAAGATTTTTAACAATGCAAAAAATGTTCAACTTGAACAACAAACAGAAGTAACTAACACACACCTTAGCACCTACACACAATCTCTCTTCCCCTCTAGTGTATGGGTCTACATGTCTCCTGTGTTGGGGTGACTGTAAGAACATTTACGTATTACAGTGTTACATTATTAGAGTTAAATTAACACTGGGAGTGTTACTGCTTTAAGGTTAGACAAGCTATGGGAGTGTTACACCCTCAGTCTTAATTTAACTCTAATAGTGTTGATTTAACACTGGCAGATTTACTGTGTAAGCACACTTGATGTGTTTATAACTCAGCTCTGGGTCAGAGAACATTAAAATAGCGTACAACATCATTATTTCTTCTGAAAAGATGCAAATCACTGAATTTAGACCAATAACATGAGATGATGTTAGGAGCTGTAGCAGAATCTGTTGTGTATTTTGTTTTAACAATGTTCTAATAATAATATGGATTTATTTAGGACTTCCGTTTGTTAAATATAACACAACTAGTGCTTTATGAGATGTTCTGTTGTTTTCTGTGAATGTAATGACAATAAAAATAGTTATTTAAATACAGAAACAACAGAAACAGCGAGTACGATGTGCTCTGCACTGCTGTGTGATGCTCGTGCACGTGAAGGGGAGTCAGATTCTGGCGGTGCTATTTTTTCAGCGGGTTCAATTTCAGACAATGGAGATTTGCGTTTTAGCCAGCGCTCCATGTTTACGTGCCACAAGTTCTTATCAGTGACGGTGTTGGTTCTGAAAGTTGACTGAGAGAAACACCTCTAAAGCAGAAGGTTCTCGTAGCTCTGTAGACAGAGGAAGAGTGAGCGTGCCGAGTGCAGCGTCCAGTACGGAAGTCGGTCCGCCCGACCATCCGCCCGTCTCACAATCCAAACCGAGCTAATGTTTTGCTGAACGTTTTCACTGTAATTATTTGCGGGAGTTTCCCGCATTACTAAGGCTAAAATTGCAGAAATCAAATAAATAGTGCGCAATTCCGCGCTGAAATTCAGGCCCTGATAGCAGTAAAGGTGACTACTTTATAGTGACTACTACTAACGTGCACATTAGCAACACATGCTAATATTTGTAATATAATGCTAGGGTGGAGAGAACAAATAAACAGAACTTAAGGTGGTGTCTCGCCGCCCTCTTGATGAAGCCCTTCGGGATGCTTGCGCTTCAGGTGCTCATGCATAGTGGTCATGCTGCTGTGATAAGCCATCGCCATTTGGCAAAGCTTACATAGCACCACATTGTTCGGTCTCTGTCCAAAATACTCCCAAACTTAAGATGCCCGTGTGCGAGTTTTTTAGCCACAGCCTGCTCCCCGGAGAAATCCATGTTTTTAGTGGGTGTGGCCATCTTGGAAACGCGTCGATGCGCATTTTTGCAAATCGACATATTTTTGAAGTCGATTACATCGATTATGTCGACGCGTCGCCCCACCACTAGTGTATATAGTAATAATATTCTGTTTACAGTGAAAAATAACCTTTTACTATTTAGTTTGTATAAATGATCTGCAATTGTATATATTGGTATTATATAGTAGTTAACTATGCACTGTGTCTATAGTTAAAAAGTTATTTTCTTCAAATGTACTGGAAAACATATACGAGCGTGTGCCCGTAGAATTCAAACCCTCATAAAACCTGTCTCTGGCTTGTTA
>BRDA01001131.1:28044-38199 GCA_036984385.1 Crenuchus spilurus | reverse complement strand
TTTGTACCTAAAGAGGCCCCTCGTCCGACACCTGTTGAGCGTGTGGCCGTGGAATTCAAACCCTCATGAAACCTGTCTCTGGCTTGTACACCACGATACATTCGAAACGGTTTACCTCTACCGAATAGTGTTGTCGTGCTGGCGATACGTGTTCGTGGACTTGGCGTTCGTAGGGCCTCGCGAAGCAGTTCTGTCGCCGCTCTGTGGTGGAATGCAAGACAAATAAATAAGAGAGTACTTTATAGTGACTACTACTAACGTGCACATTAGCAACACATGCTAATATTTGTAATATATAATGCTAGGGTGGAGAGAATAAATAAACAGAACGTAAGGTGGTGTCTCGCCGCTGTCTTGACGAAGCGCTCCGGGATGCTTGCGGTTCAGGTGCTTGTGCATAGCGGTCGTGCTGTTGTGATAAGCCATCTCCATTTGGCAAAGCTTACATAGCACCACATGTTCGGTCTCTGTCCAAAGTACTCCCAAACTTAAGGTGCCGGTGTGCGAGTTGTCCACAGCCTGCTCCCCGGAGAAATCCATGTTTTTAGTGGGTGTGGCCATCTTGGAAACGCGTCGACGCGCATTTCGATTACGTCGATTATGTCGACGCGTCACCCCACCACTATTAAGCAGTAAAATGTCAACAGTGTAAATAAGCTCTGAAAGATGCATAATGTAATGAGCTGCACTGCTAACATAAAACATCAGTGAACACTGAACTTTAGTGTCCTGAAACATAATGTGGGAGTTAAATAGTCTCATGTATTTATGATCTTTTATCTGTGTGTTGTAGGTCATTCGCATTAAGAACATTCACTCTGAAGAGCCCGAGGTGACAGTGGTGTATGCTGATGATGGTAGTGTGCTCATAGGATCTTCAGTGGCTGCACCGTACAGAGGAAAGCTGCTGATAGGAACAGTTTACCACAAAGCCCTGTGTTGTGACCTTAACTAGAATGTCCACTCACACTGTCCTGTTGAAATGTTACAGAATGTACCGACATTACAAGTTTAATGAAAAGTAAAAAGGATTTTCTCAATAAGCATGCAGGTATTAAGAGTATCTAAACAAGCCCTCAGAATGGAAACCTGCATTTAACTTGACACAGTTAAGAACTGACATACTCTGAACCTCAAACCCTGTTGGTCATGTATCAAAAGCAAATCTCATATAAGCAAAATAGACCATGGAAAAGAACCAATTCCAAAACCTGGGACATCATGTTCCTAACTCACGCTCCCAAACATTTGACTTTACATGTATATCTGTCATTACAAATGAAATTCTCATGTGAGGTTCAGCAAACATCCTCAACACCATTCAGTTCATAAAAGCTTTTCTGTACACTCACCTCGTTTCTCGGACACTTGTCTTTCTCCCCTCTCTCTGTTTTTCCTCAGCTCTCCACTCATTTCAAGGGAAGCTGTTTCATTTCCCATTCATGTTTTGGCAGGAATGCAGTATCAAAAAATACAAATAGCAAACAAAAATTATCCCCAAGGAGAAAATACAGCTGTCAAGGGAAGCTTTTGTTAAACTGTAGTAAACGAATAAACCACTAGGTGGAGGCACTGCTCCAATAACAATACTATGATGGCCCTGAAAGAGCCGCAGTGTGTTTATAGCTGGCTTTCCTTTCCAGTTTTCAGTGTAATTATTTTATAATGTTCTGACTGCTAATTAGCTTCCACTCCCCTGCAAATTGTGTGCCTTGTAGGTATTAACACTAAAATACTTTAGCTCAGGTTTAAACTGAGTTAATCTAAAAACACCTGACTTAATTACCATGAGACTAACTTTTCAAGCCTCCTTTTAGCTGATTACTAAAATGGAAAGTAGGAATGTCTCCTTGTTGCTGAAGGTGCTGTAGGACTAGTTAATCTAGCACAGATAGCAAACGAGTGATGGCCCAGTTGTGGTCCATGCTTTCAAACATTCATCAGCCCACATATAGGTGTAGAACTTTGGTGATGACTTTGTCTGAATATAGGTGCCAGAACACGGCCACAACTTATCATGAATTAAATTGATACTCAGACATCATAGAAATACTGCACAAACTTTTAACGATGTCAGAGGCAGAACATTTTTACTGCGGTCTCCAAGGTAAGGTAGGATACAAAGTTATTTTGGGGTGGCCTTAGCATAGTGACCAATAGGTAATGCTGCTGTTGCAGGCTGAGGTTTGGTTAATGTTTGTTAGAAGCTGAAAGCTTGGGTTAGAAAGACTTAAACATGATAAAGATGAATTGAATACTGAAGTAAAGAGTAATCGGTATATGCAAAGTGCTATCTTAGTGAAATACAAGTCTGGGATTCATTGTAAATGCTGAAAATATCAGTTTCAGTATTTTTAGTTCTGCAGTGCATACAGTACTCTCAAAACGGACTCGTCTCATCTATGGTCACATTTCTGTTCTCACAGCTTCAGAATATTTACTTGAGAAACTGTGATTACTGTTGTCTTAAGTTTGTTTTTTGTGTTTGTTGGCATAGCAGGAAGATTAATATACATGGAAAATAATAAAGATGTCAGAATAATATCTGGTTAAAAAAAAAAAAAAAGAAAAGAAAAAAAATCTCAAATCTTAATTGTCACATACAGCACCAGTCAAAAGTTTGTGTTGTGTGTTCAGTTGTGTGTTTACTTTGAAATAAAATCTGAAACATGTTTTGGTTTGTTTAACACTTTTAAGTTTACTACATGATTCATTATATGTTCACTCACAGTCTGGATGACTTCAGTGTTTATTTACAGTGTAGGAACAAAATAAAAACATTGAGAGGGTGTGTCAAACATTTGGCTTGTACTGTACAATGTTCAGTCATAACATAGAGAGGTGGATCATCCTCTGCACTGCAGTGACACTGATGTACTGGTGGCATGTTAGTGTGTTAAAGCGTTCCATCACTGTGTCCATTCTATAGAAGTATATAGATAAATTTATTATTATTATTATTATTATTACATTGTTGGTCCATTTGTTAGATGAAACGACAGGAACAGTTACTCATTTGTTACTGCATAGTTTGTGTTGGTCATCCTCTAGTCCTTCATCAGTGGTTACAGGATGCTGTTAGCTGGATAGTTTTGGTTGATGAACTATTTTCATTCCAGCTTTGACACCGAGGTGTTCAACACTCCAGCATCTCTGCTATATCAGGTCCACTCATACCAGAACACTCACCACCATGTCAGTGTCATAGCAGTGCTAGAATGATCCACCACTCAAATAGTACCTGATCTGTGGGGGTCCTGACCACTGAAGCAAAGGAGGCTAACAGTGTATACAGAGATACAAATGATACAGTGTGTAGAACTACAAAGATTAGACAAAAAATTTATGGTTCAGTTTGACCAGGCGTAACTTTTGTGTAGGACTGTAAATACAACAAGGTGCCATATGAATGTTCTACAGTATATACTGATGTTTACTAATTCAGGTAATAAGCAAAGCTTCATAAAATGCTTTAAGTGAAACCTGGAGATTCTAATAAATGGTATGTTCTGGTAAATTTGGCTTCAGCCATGTTGTTTGTGGTTTTGTCATTTTACACTAGCAAAACACTGGCCTGAGGAATTCACTTCACACCCATTGTTTGACATTGTTGATTTAAAGTCAGAAAATGCATAGTAGTCTTTTTTTCTAGGGATGTCCTGATATTAGAATTAGCAGCCATTGTTGATATGTTCATGCACAGCCCCATATCAGAAAAAATGGGACAGTAAAAAAAATCCACAGTGTTTCTTATATTTATTTTTTAACATGTATTATTACTTTTATTCTTTTGCAGACAGTGGACCCAAGAAATGTCATGTTTTCATTTCATTTCTTAATATACATGTGTTCCTGCAACACATTTAAAAAAATGTTGGGCCAAATATTTACCTTTTACCGTTGTGTAATGTTGCTGATCCTTCTCACTACACTTAAAATATGTTTTCACCAAGGATGCTAAGCAGGGAGGCTGCAGATCTGGTCTCAGCATTGTTAAGCAAACAACAATCACTTAGTCCCTCAACCAAACACCCTGGAAATCTAGTCAACTCTGATTAATGTTAGCTATTAGATATAGAAGTTAATCAGCCATACATTCACTACGGCGCTGACTATTATCAGAGGATTGCGAGTTTGAATCCTGGTCATGCTGCTTGCCACCAACAGTAGGAACTGAGAGAGCAAAATTGGCCGTGCTCTCTTTGGGTGGGTAGATGGTGCTTTCTCCCCATCACTGCTGCCATGCATCAGAGCTGGGGATCCTGCGCTTTCCTCTGAGCCTCTTTTCTGCCCAGAGACGATGTATCGACAGCAGTTCAAAAAGAGGTGCTGGCCAACTTCACATGTATCAGTGGAGACTGTGCTAGTCTGCACACTTCTAGAGTCAGAGACATCACAAGTGATTGGGAGAGTCCTTGTGGATGGGTGGGTCAATTGGCTACATTAAGTTTGTAGAATTAATAGGATTAAGTTTGTGGCGTGAAAGCATGTTCTTGCACTTTTATCTTCAAGTGTAACCTCTGCTTTGGTGAGTGGAAGTGTATTTTGTGCTTTTATTGTGCTGTTGTGGCCATACAAGTGTCAGATATGCATGTTGCAGTAACGTACCAGCCTACCAGGATATCCTTAACCATACCAGGTGAGCATCATTAAGGTGGAATGCTGATGAAAAAGAAGCTAACTTGAGCTTTGTTGGTTGGTTTCTCAATCAAAATCAGAGTTCATCTGCTGTTAATTTGGCTTTGATATACAGGGGATAGATAATGAAACTCATACGCCTGTCATGTTAGTGTGGGAGGTTTCATGGCTAAACTGGACCAGTCTGGTGGCCAATCTTCATTAATGTCACATTGCACCAGTAAGAGCAGAGTGTGAAGGTTCAGTTAGCAGGTAAGAGCACAGTTATATAGTATATTACAATGCACACAACATTATGGTGACATACCAGAGTTCAAAAGAGGACAAATTGTTGCTGCACATCTTGCTGATGCATCTGTGACCAAGACAGCGTCTTTGTGTCTAAATATTATTGAGCCACTTTGGGGTGTTTTGGAGGAGCGAGTCAGGAAACGGTTTCCTCCACCAGCATCACGTAGTGACCTGACCACTATCCTGCAAGAAGAATGGCTTAAAATCCCTCTGACCACTGTGCAGGACTTGTATATGTCATTCCCAAGACAAACTGACGCTGTATTGGCCGCAAAAGGAGGCCCTACACCTACTAATAAATTATTGTGGTCTAAAACCAGGTGCTTCAGTTTCATTGTCTAACCTCTGTAGATCTAATACTGTTAACAGCTGACATAAAGAGAGAGTACTAAAGTGTCAAGAGAGCTTGAGCTAGTTTGAATGAAGTCAGAGAGAGTGACATTAGCAAGTAGAAAGAAGTGAATCTTTGTGCTGGTTTCACAAGCTCTCGTCTTTGTCTCTCTACATGTAGGTGGGGTTCATCTACATTAAGTTTTGAGGGGTGAGCAGTGCCTTATTTACATTAAAAACCTGGCATTAATGTGTCATTCATGGAGGTGTTAAAACATCTGATAGAGAGTGATCATTAAATAAATTATTAATAACAAACTCATAACTATTAATCTGTATTATTAATCATAAAGTAATATTAGTTACTAATAATATATTAATAAACTACTAAATTTATGAATAAATTATTAAATTGAACATGTAATAAATTTCTGAGTTCACTGTGTTTTCTAGTACTTCTAGTTTTCTATTGTTACCTTTACGTTCACTGTTGTCTTTGTGGTCTGACTGGTTGTAAAGCATGTAGCATTAAGTTATCACACAATTCTGTGCTTCACCTTGTTAGTCAACTTCACTCCAGCTCAGTACCACCAATTTCACACTTATTTTTGAAATGTATGGTCAATAGACCTCATTTACATGAAAGTGTACCTCATTTTTGAGTAAAAATAAGCAGTTATCAGAGGTCAGTTTGACCCAAAGACCACAGACGGGATAACTATTAGCATTTCAACATAATCACCTCATCCAAAGCTACCAAACACAGACATAGAGTCAAACGCCCAACGTGTTACAGTGGCAGGTGAATAGACATTGACTCCCAGCCAACTTGCAAAACACAACCAGATGGAGTGACAGTGAAGACGGCCAGTCGCACGTTAGCAAGAAACGGCAGAGCCAGTAGATAAGCTTGTGGATGGTATAAACTACAGGGGACCAAAACTGCCTTTTGAAAAAATGCAGGGGACATGACCCCCCAAATTACATTTGTGTGAACACACACTGACACACCACCACCACACCAGTGTCACTGCAGTGCTGAGTGATCCACTGTAGTCTGTTTCTCTGCATACTTTGTCAGCCTCTTTTCTCCCTGTTTGTCAATGCTCATCATGGGAGGTGAATCCTCCTCAGAACTGCAGTGACACTGACTCGGTGGTGGTGTGTTAGTGTGTGTTGTGCTGGTATGAGTGTATCAGATACAGCAGAGTTGCTGGAGTTTTTAAACACCACACTGTCACCAGTGTGGTGACACCCCAAATAATGCCTGCTCTGGTGATCACGTTATGGACGATTGGTGTATAATAAGAGGGGAAGACATCCCATCCTCTTTACTTTAAAGGAAAGGACACAGTTGACATGTTTCTATATATTAGCAATTTTAATTACAACATAAACATTAAAAACAGTTGCACCATGTGTCTTTTGAGTTGATAGCTGTGCAAATTAAGTGTGGCAGTGTTTGTCCAACTTGAGTGGTCCTCTACAGAACATACATTTAGGAGAGATTCTTTTAAAGAAAACAACAGTAAACCAACACAATCTAAACACAGTCTGAGTGAGAAGGTTCAGGACTCAGCTGAGCCAAAGCCTGCTCTGAAATCCGTTAGATGTGCCAGGAAATGGAGATACTATCGATTGTCCTTGTGCTCTTCTCAGGTGCTGTCTTGAATGAATGTGGAGAAACTCCTCCAGCAGAAAGCCCACTCTCAAGTCTGCTGTTGGGTGTGTTGGGTGTAATCGTAAACAAAGTCATAATTACTTGGCTCTTTGGGGACCGGAGGAGGGACCTCAGGAATCTGAATGTTCTCCAGGTCCAAGAGGCGGAGCTTTATCTCCATGGTAACCAGAGTGTCCATATCTGATTTGGTGAGATCACTTGTCATCTCTTTCCCCAAAAGCGCATTTAAGCCGTCAGTCCAAATGCAGTACTGGTGATCAGATTCAGCATATCAGAAAAGAGGCAAAAGCAGAAGGTGATTAGAATCATCAGATTTTATGTCTTTTTTAAATGAAAGACAAGCAAGCCAGCATTTCAGGCCTTAAAGAAAACGGCAGTATTTCTGACCTAATTGCCTAGCCTTGCAGTTCACCTCTTCAATAGTCTGAACCCACCAAGTTCAGCATCTATTCCTTACATTCAGAGATTTATTACTTTTTTATTTTCTAAGATACACAGAAAAGAGAGGAGTCACATGAAAGCTTCTTTCTGAAACACAGACATTTATTTCTTTTTTGAACTACCAATTAAAGATTTTGCTTCACATTTTATGTACAATATCCTTTTTGCAATAAGAATTAAAACAGAAATATGCTGAAGTGTTTGCAGTCTTTTACTGATGTGTTCAGCTTTGGTCTGGTGTTTAGGGATCTGGTCTTGTGACTGGAAGATTGCTGGGTCGATCCCCAGGCAGGTCATGACTGAATTGCACTTGAGCAAGACACCTAACTCTCAACTGCTCCCCAGGCGCCATGGATAAGGCTTCCCACCACTTTGGGCACATGTTCTCACAGCCTAGTGTGTTCACTAGTGTGTGTTTCACTGCACAGATGAGTTAAATGTGAAGGTCAAATTCTGATGTGTGCAAATCACACTGACAAAAACGTTTAATCTAAATGAACTACTGTCTGCTACCAATCTTTATGTGTAAACTACATACATAATATTGTTACACTCAAGTGTATAACTCTTTATATATTATACACCCATATTGCCTAAATGTAGTATCACAGCTGCTGCTACACATTTAAAAAAGCTCAGTAAACATGTTAAAATAAGGTATATTTGAGCAGAAACAACACCAAACTGCTGGACACTGATCCTCCAGAACTGGAGTTGAACACCCTGCCCTAAAGTTTTCTGTTATCTGTGGTGAACAGACAGATCCTGTGAAAACTCCCCTAAACTAATAGTGAATAACTATTAATTCTTCACCCTTGAAAAATGGTCCAATCTGACTGGTCTTATCTCTAAAACAAGGCATTATACAGGTTTATTTACAAATATTTGGGAACTGGGGGCAAGACTTGATGAATTTGAATGTTCTCCATGTTTTTATGATAATCAGATGTATTGAGGTGACTCAGCAACTGTCCAATGGGTTCTACTATAACTGTGCTTCAGGTAAAGGGGTTCTCAGTTCTGTTCTACACACAGTGACACATACTCTGGTAAGTGACTGTACACAAAAAACAGCAAAGGACCTTTTTCCATAATGTCCACATTCATCCATTTTCTCTAAATATACTTGTTCACTCATATTAAGACATAACCTTCACTGTAAGAACCTGTAAATAAATAAGAGTGAAGCACAAGTTCTTACCTCGTGCTTGTCAGGAGCGATGAAGTTCAAATATTCATCTGATTCATATAAGACAGAGAAGGCCAGCTCTGGCACCTCCTAGAAAAGTAGGGAAGCAGCAATTAATTCATGCTCAGGCCCCTTTATGTGACCTCAGTCTTCTCCTACTGTCCATATTAGCACTTTTTTCTACAGGTGCTATTATGCACCAGATGGCAGCCCTGTCACCATTGTACATGCCCTGCTAAGTCACTCCCTGGGAGAGCAGGTTAAGTTGGGAAGGTTTCAACAAGGGCACTTCAGAAGTTAAACTGTAGCATAAGACATAAGCCTAAGCAAACTTTTATTACATTTAGGTCAGATTTATGCAGAAACTCTGAGTTCTAAAAGGTTCAGAAGCTATTTACAACCAGTGTAGCTAACAAGCTAATACCCTTATCAATTAGCGTTATGGCTAAGTTATTACATGACTCAGGCAGCTGAACTGTTCTCAGATAAACTTCATTATGTGGTTTGTGATGAAGTTCAGTATGACATCTGTTTATAAAAACAAACACGGAAAATGAAAATATGTCATTAAAAACAGTAGAGGCTGACATGTTGAAGCTTGTTTTTACCGAATAATAGTATATTATACAGAGTGTTAGCATGTTCACAATGCTAAGGAGTGGCTATAAATGTACATGTTAGCTACATTTCACTCATAGCTGCAGAACTAAAACAGCAAACTACAGGCATGAAAGGTGTTGACTGATCAACTACATTTTGGATAAGATGGAAAATACATCAATTATATTTTTGAATGAACCTGTTTTTTTGCTATCAGGTGCAATGTGACTCTACACAATTTGATTCAGTACAGTTCAATTACATATGCAAAAAAATAATAATTGTGGCTTGAATCTTGCACCTTTAAAATAAAAAGTTCTACACTGTCATAGAAACATTGGACTAAACATTGCCCTCGTAAGATGCCATTTTTAAAATATCGCTGTCTCAATCTTAGGTATTTCATCCCTTTGATAACAATACGGAACGCGACTTTTAATTTACAAATACGGAACAATGCCATATTTTACATGACGGGTGGCAACCCTGCTCAGGGGTGCCCAATCCTTTTCCAGGAGAGTTCAGATCCAGCACCTGATGCTGATATTTAAATGAAGGTTCTCAGTACTTGGATCAGGTGTGTTGGTATTGAACTCTTCAGGTTGGTAGAGCTCCAGGACCAGGTTTGAACACCCCTGGTGTAGCTCTTCCTCCTCCATGATAATCTGTGACTCATGCAGACTCTATCTCATGTGAGGCTTGACAAGAATTGACCACTGATAGATGTGAGCGTGGCTTGAGAAACAGTATAGAGATGATGAATGCGGGTAACTACACTGTGAATGATTGAGCTGGTGCATCAATGCAAATCAGTAAACCGTCTCTTTGTTTTGTGTAGGTATATGAATATGTGTATAGTCGTGACCGATGGAATGAAAATCCTGTCACGTACATGACATACAATAATTACTGTGGTATATTCTCTGCCAAATGACTAAACGTAACTACGTGGTCGAGTTAGTAAGTGTCACATCAATGGGCGTAA
>BRDA01001131.1:4558-17672 GCA_036984385.1 Crenuchus spilurus | reverse complement strand
AAAAAAAAAAAAAAAAAACCAAAAAACCAAAAAAAAAAAAAAAAAAGCAAATGTGGTTTAACATCATGGCAGGCAAACTTTACTTTCACTTTCAAAAAACATTCTTGAGGCACAAATGACCAAACATAATGATGCTGCTGGCCACAGCACAGAGTGATGTACATTATGTAAGATTTCTGATTTTCATCAGCTGTAACTTGAGCAACATTAAAACAAAAACAGGCTTGAAATATGTCACTTTACATGTAATTAATATCAAATATATTAAATGAAATAAACAAAAATCTGCTTTTCACAATATTCTGTTTTTGATCTATGACTGTATGTATGAGCTCTGGTGACGTAGCAGCCAGCACAGCTGATCATACTGAGCTGATAGCTGGTTCTGTCCAATAAGGGGACACAGGCTTGCCCCAAGCAACAAATCACTGCACTGGGGAAAGAGGACACCAAGCAGGTCCACTCACCACTCAGCGGGGGCAGGACCTAGCAGGTCCAACTGCCGCGCTGCAGGGCCAGTCCCTTATAAGGGTCCAATCACCCTGCTGGTCCAACTGCCCCCCCGCCACTGGGCGAACCCTTACACATATAATTACTATTGACTACAAATTAAGTTGAAGATATTAAAAAAAGCATATTGAGTCTGGACTCAAGGCTACTGCAGCACTGCATGCTGGCCATATTGTATTTAAGGTAAATTTCTGTTATTGCAGTGTTCCACGATTTGGCTCAACAGAGAATTACAATTACAGACATAAACAAAATAGCAAGAAAGGAGGGGAGAGGGAGTGCTTACAGGATCTGCTCTGGAGAACTGGATGTCTCTGCAGGATTAAGATGCCGCCAGGCTAATCTCAGACAAGGGCTTAATACACTTCAGGGATAAATGTGCAGCCAAAGAGAGTCAAATAAACTTCTACACGACTCGAGTACCCAACGTTCTGCTTAACAGGCTGAATGATATTACAACAACAGTCAAAATTGCTCTGATGAACATTTGCAGAGATGTTGAGCTGCTTATCAGAACCTTATCACATCTACCGCCAGTGTATTTGTAATACAGTTCAGCAGATCTGAGTGGTAGAATAATGAACTCTTAACCTTCTCTTACAAATGTCATCAGGCTTTAATACAGTTAAATAACCTAATAAATGATCATTATATCAGCGATACGGCTTGTATCACAATGACTAAAAATCAAGGAGCATTCCACAGAGTTTAAAAAATGTAAGTCATTTAATTTAAGTTTAAAGTAAGGAATATTAATAACATCATTAAAGACATGCTCATCTTTGAATAAGTCACAGCTAAGACATGTTTGGAGTCCAAATTTCGTTGCTTCTATAGTTTAGAACTGTAGCTGCAACGCTACTAGAACTTCAACTTAGTAATAGCCCAGACAATTTAATCACAATACATAACCAAGTCCACGGTTGTGGTTAGATCATGGTACGGCAGCATTCATGATAACACCAGATTAAATAAGGCAGGAGACAAATGTGTACATGCAGTATGTTTGATGGGTCAATAAAGCCTGTTAGTTAATTGCAATGCTATCATCTAAAGGGCAGCCGTGGTCCGGTGGTCCTGACTGAAGTGCCCTGAGCAAGGCACCTAATCCCCAACTGCTCCCTGGGTGCCATGGATAGTGCTGCCCACTGCTTCGGTCACATGTTCTCACAGCCTGGTGTGTTCACTTGTGTGTGTGTTTCACTGCACAGATGTGTTAACTGTGGATTGTGTTGTGTGCAATCACAACACACATCTAATCTAGTTTAGAACTAGAGCAGTAAGGCTAGTGTTCCTAACAAACAATATAACTTAATAGTCACCCAAATAGCCCTGTCATTTTCATCAAAATACCTCTCTAGACTAAACTGCATCCAGATTTTGATGAATGTTTCCCAGAATAGTGCACAGTATTACTTATTGTAACTTACAGAAATCAACAAAACCTTGTGTAGCTGAGTGTGGGTTATTATTAATGACAATAGTACATTAAAGTAGTGATTATATGAATGGACATTCATATAATCATATCATATCAATGAATATATCATTGTGCTTATCATCACTTAAAGGGGAACTCCAAATACTACGAATAGGACAGTGCTAAAACCATTGCTGTAAAAACTGCTTCACAGACCATGAAATTGGTTCCCATGACCATTAAATGTCCTTGTGAAAGACAATTTGGCATGAAAATCTAGCATTTCAGTGGGATATACCTGCAGAGTCTCCAATCCCAGATAAGTAAAGGTTATGACTAGGAAATGAAAAGAAAATTGCAGTGTGCTTTACATTTACTTTGAGATTTTTTCATTCTATGCAGTATGATTCCACAATCATTCATGGTAGGTCTGTTCATTTTCATTTCATTTACATCCTGTAAATGAAACACATTTCTGAAATGAAACACTGTAACACATTTCAACAAAGCATTTACCACTTTGTAATGTTGCCATTTCTTCTTACTACACTTAAAAACATTTAGGCACCAAGAATACCAAGCAATGCGGTGTTTCAGGTGGTACTTTGTCCCATTCTTGCTGCAAACATGTCTTAAAATAATGGGGTTGCTGCATTTTTTGTTTCTAAATACTCCACACATTCATTATAGGGGACAGGTCAGGGCTGCAGGCAGGACAGTCCAGTACCTGTACCTTCTTCTTCTGTAGCTATGCCTTTGTAATATGTGCAGCATGGGGTTTTGCATTGTCTTGCTGAAACATGCATGAACATTCATGAAAAAGATGCTTCCTTGAATGCAGCATATGTTGCTCTAAAATGTCAGTGTACTTTTCAGAGTATAAATTATCTTTAGAAAGGCAATGACACATCCCCATACCATAACAGATCCCGACTTTTGAAGCATTCTTTTAGTTTTTGGTCTGGAACACACAGTGTCCATTTCTTCCAAAACAGACCTGAAATACTGATTTTTTTTTACCACAATACACATTTTCAATGTGTGATGACCTATTGTAGATGACTCTGAGCCCTGAGAAGTCAACATCACTTCTGGACATGGTTAACAAAAGGCTTAGTTTTTGCACAGTAAAGTTTTAAGTGGCATTTGTGACTGTAACTCTGCATTGTAGTGTTTGACAAAGGTGTGGCAACATAATTCCTAACACATGTGGTTATATCAGCTAGTGATGAATGATGGTTCTTGATGCAGTGCAATGAGATCACGTGTTCAGCTCATCCTTTCCCTTTACAAGTTGAAATTCCTCCAGATTCCTTGAATTGTTTACATATACCTGTATTATGACTGTAGAGGGAGAAATATGCTTCCCTTCTAGTCTTTTAAACAATTTTCTCACACATTTGTTTCCAAATTGAATCATGATTTGTTTACTGAAACTGGAAATGAAGCAAAATGTCAGGTGAATTTAATAGTGTTTAATTATGAATATGTAATTGTTAATATGTAAAAGGTGTTCAGACCGATTTGATGAACAGTCAGTTGTATAAAAACATTCTAACACAGTCTTTACATCATTTGTCTACAAATGATTCATTTTCATAACATCCACATATGGTTGGCATGTTCCTAAGTGCTTGGCCATCTACTGCAAGCATCTTTCTTTCTTTCTTTCTTTCTTTTGTGGAAGGTGCCTTAGATGCACCTTCTTGTGAACTACTGTATAGCTCCTCAAGAAAAACATGCATGTGCCTTTGAAATGTTATTAATCATTCATAGCACACATAGCCTGCAATTCTCCAGGCTCTGGGGAAATTGCTTTCAGATTTTAATGCATGTTTTCCTTTTTCTCTTGTTAAAGGACCACTCCAGTCTTTTACAGCCTCATCTCCATCTGCTGCATCTGTATTGCATCGTTGAATATCCCAGAAGTTTTCGGGTGCTTAAGAAAGGGCTGAGACTCTGTTGCTTTGAAACATAAAATTGAAGCCAACGAGCAGCTGGTGAGTTCTGTCAGAAAATGCATGTAAAACACTGATTCCTCAGTCGTGTTTTAAATTAAGCTGTGAATCTGTATAATTCATCCTTTTGGAGATGGACTAGTTTTCCAGAGGGAAGAATCTGTTGTAATTTGCTGCAAGTGCAACTGAATGAGTGGAGTTCTTCCAAGCTCTGACTGATCATCAGCAGTTGCCAGAAACATTACAGAAAATAACCAAAGAAATCGTATCTGTTGAATCACCATCTTCGCCATATTTTTAACAGCAAGTGGGCGAGTGCATGTGCGACAAATACCAAGAAAACAGCACAAGCCTAAACGGTGTGGGGAATTTTCCAACATCATCACAAAAACACCAACTAAGGGAATAATTTCTAGAAGAATGGTGCATCTAGGGCATCAAAAGGGTTCAGATGTTGGGGCACCAATAGCTCAGTGGACTAAGGCACTAACACTATGATCAGAGGATCGCAAGTTTGAATCCCGGTCATGCTCCTTGCCAACGACAATGGCAGAAACTCAAGAGAGCAAAATTGGCTGTGCTCTCTGTGGGTGGGTAGATGGCGCTCTCTCCCTATCACTACTACCTTGCCATGTCCGCTGGCTCAGGTGTCTGCTGGCTGATACATCAGAGCTGGGGATCCTGTGCTTTCCCCTGAGCCCAGCGATGATGTATCAGCAGCAACTCGAACGGAGGTGTTGGCTGACTTCACATGCATCAGAGGAGGTGCGAGTTTTCACCCTCCTAGGGTCAGGGACATTGCAAGTGATTGGGAGACTTCTAGCCAATGGGTGGGTTGATTGGCTACTACTACACAGGGGGGGGGGGTAGGATCAAAATTTAAAAAGCACATAATATTGCCGGTTTGCCAATGTGGAATGTGGTGATGGTGTGCCATTGTGTTTAGCCTATGTTGCATAAGAGTGCAGACATGTATAAAGATAAATATGTATGCAGTGGATGGTGTTGAAGGATGGGTGATTTAAAATCAGTAATGGTTATACTTAATTTTATAGAAACTTTAACACAGCAGGTGGCAGCTGTGGTCTGGTGGTTAGGCATCTGGTCTTGTGACCGGAAGGTTGCAGGTTCAATCCCCGGCAGGTCATGACTGAAGTGCCCTTGAGCAAGACACCTAACCCCAACTGCTCCCCAGACACCATGGATAGGGCTGCTAACCACTTCGTGCACATGTTATCACAGCCTAGTGCAGTCACAAGTGTGTGTTTCACTGCACAGATGAATCAAATCACACTGGCAAAAGGTTTAATGTGGTATTTAACTAATTTATTACTTAAATGATGGTAGTTATGAATGTGAGCCTGTTTTGTGTTTTGTCTATGGTGTGAGACTATGAAATATACAGCACCAAAATATCTGTCCACTACAGGTTCTTCTGTTCTTCTGACATTTGTACAAAAAAGGGATTTTTTTCCTATAAAAATGAGAAATTTTTGTGAGTCTATAAAGCAAAATTCAAGACCTAATTTTGACTAAAGCCACAGAGACATGTAGTATTCTGTCTGTCAAATGTCTGACGATTGCAACCAGTTCCAAATGTCCACTATGAATAATACAAGCAATGATTTAGTCATGGGGTCTGAAAACTCGGGGTCTGTAGTCTATAATATCCAAGCAATGTCTCTCATTGTGTAGCTCTTTTTTAACAATCTGTAAAAGTCTGGGAAGTGAGGAGACCAATTGCTTGATTTTGGGAGAAATGTTGACCAATTTTAGTCTGATGCAGCATTCTAGATACTCAACAGTCCTGGCTCTTCCTTGCTGAATTTTTTGTTTCATGATGCTCCAAAGATAGTCTGGACAGCAGACTGGCCAGTTCAGCACCCCGACTCTTCTTCTGCAAAGCCGTGCTGCTGTGATGGATGCAGTATGTGGTTTAGCATTGTCTTGCCTGAAAGAAACATTGTCTGGATGGGGAGCATATGTTGTTCAAAACCTCTGTATACTGATCAGCACTGATAGTGTCTGTCTAGATCTGTAAGATGCCCACACCAATAATGCAACCCCAAACCATCAGAGATGCAGGCTTCTGAACTGTGCGCTGATAACAAGCTGTCCATCTCCTCTTGAGTTTGCAGGACAGTGTCCAAGGTTTCCAAAAATAATTAAGAATTTATTAAGGACAGTTTTTCATTTTAAATGGCTTTGGCCCTTGAGAATAAGATGGCATTTCTAAATTGCGTTGACATGTGTTCTTTGCATGATATGGCTTTAACTTGCAGTTGTGGAATGCACTGCAAACTACAAACATATCTATGTGACATTTCTGCCATATCTATGTTATTTCATATATGTACCATTTAAAACTGCCAGCTGCCTTTATTGTTATTTTACTATTTTAATAAATTATTTAAAATACAATCTCACTACATGAATGTACATAAAAGGCTTTAATAAAAACTCTGCATATATAGATTGTTGAAATGTAAACAAAGTCAATGAGAGTGGATTGATGTGAGATGTTCAATTCTAGAGAATCCTATCAAGTTCGAATTTATTCATAGAGATGGTCATTAGAACCAGATGACTGAAGCATTTATTTTGTCTACAAGCTACCTCACAAGAAGTTCTGCCATAAAACAGGTTGCTTATTGGGGTCTTTGACATAAGCCCCATCTGCAGCCCAGGTCTGCAGCATTTGGTCTAGAGCAGACACTACTGGACAGATGGGCGGCAGAGGCGGAGCCACCCACCTGAGAAACAGGACCGGGGCCAACCTGGTAGTGGTGGAGAGGAAGGAGGATGATGGCAACATATTGGTGCCTGCGATCGATAGAGCGGAGATGAATTGCTTCCTTTTAAAGTTGAGTAGTAGGTTGTGATTGGCCAGGAGATCGAATGAATGAGCGACGAGGTACTGGCTTAGGTAAAAATTGATGAGCACCAAAGCATTTTTTGCAAGTTTTTATTGCAGAACTTTCACTTAAGCTTTTGTTTATGATGGTGATTTTGTTATAAAATATACAAATCATTTTATTTGCGTTCATTGTGGAGAGCTACACATAAGATGTTCAAAGACAAAATAGTACCCAAAGAAAATGTATTGTTTCAGTTTCAGACAAGTGTACTTAGTACATGAGACAACCATAGAGATTTGTGTTGTAGACATTCCTACACTGTACAAAATTATAACTGCTGATATAATAAGTGAAATCCAGTGCCAGTCTATGTGTGATGTTGGTAGACCAAGTACAAACAGAGATGAGATATTTAATATGTCAATATGTCATATTTTACATGGAAGAGTAGTGATGTGGGAGGGGCGAGATGCCTGCAAGGGAGCCAAAGCAAACAGTTATATTTTATCTCAACATTTTACATTTACAACCTGTGTTAACAATTTCTATAAACTCTTCATGTGTGTTTTTATATAAAAACAAATCATTTTCAAATCTGATTTTAAGTATTTTTGCGTTTATTGGGTTCAATATGTTGATGTGATGTGTCAAAATGTAAAATAATTGTCAGGTCACAGAGCTGATGTTGTGCTAAAAAAATACCAAACACTGGCACGGTGATCATTTTTCTGTGGTATATGAACATAAAATTCTCAATATTTATAGCCCAGGACTCCCAATGGTTAATAAAATCACACAGAGCAAGTCAAATATGTCACATTTTAAGTTACTACATTTTCAAAATGAGAAATATTAGATATTTACACAACATTTAAGATTTTCTCTTGCTAAGATATCCTTTTTTACAGTGTATCACCACCTCTATGAGTCTGTAAGTTTCTTCCCAAAGCACCATTCACAACAAAACCCCCCAGAATGAATGTTACCATCTCAAGAATATCATTTTGTTGAAATGTAGGAAAAATGATGGAATTCACCTTTACGTTCAAGACCATAATGAAGCCATTCAATCACATTGATTTCAGTCAAGTGCTATTATGATGTATGCTCCATGAGGATGATAAGCATTTTCCTGTTGTCAGGGGTGCATTAAAACATTGGTCAGTCATTAATGATCAGGACAAGTGGCCCCCTACATCAGTCATGTATGTATGATGATGGAGCTTGTACTTACGTGTCAGTGTCAGAACCATGTCCTCTCCCCGAGAGCTGCAGTCACATGTGTACTGAGGATGAGGAGGGTAGAGCTGTGAATGGTCCGAGCGCTGGTCACCAAGAACAAGAGGCAGATGATCTAAAGCAAGACGAGATGTTTCAAAACAGAAGTGCAGTCAGTGAGAGAGGAGGAGGAGGAGGAGAGAGGCAGAGAGAGAGAGAGAGAGAGAGAGAGAGAGACAGAGATCATTGGCATCCAGACACAGTTCTGATTCATAAGCATGCAGCTTTGCTAATGTTTATATGAACAGTAAGACAGCTCTGATAGGGCAGTTGTCTTTGTGCCACCAGCCAATAGACAGCTTGCTGTGGTCACATGAATCTTCCACAAAAGGGGGAGCATATAAGCAGGATGGATGGAGGGATGGGGGAAGGGAGGGATGCAGAAGGAGTGGAATGAAAGGTATGACTAATTGTAGCCCAGATCAGAGGATAGTACAACCTCAAACGCACATAAAACCACATGTGTGAAATACATAAATACGCACACACACACACACACATACACAGCCAGCACAGGAAGCAGCCAGTGTAAGCAGCATCATTCTCCGTTCGTCAAGGGCCAGGGGTGCCGTCATTAGAATTCCGTTGCCGTGGCAACCGGTTCAGAGCGGCCTCTCAGGTTGGTGGTGGGATTGAGAGTCTACCCCAGTCTGACACAGCACGAGCTGCCCACCCTGTCTCCCTGCTCAGTGTGACCCCCAAACCTTTCCCTCTTCCTCTTCATGCTCCTTTACGAGACGTGACAACACCCCGTGGGAGGTCAGTCCTGCGGAGTGTGTGTGTGGACTGTGAGGGGATGTGTGTGTGCTCTACAGTAAAAGGGTGGGGTTGATTCATTTGGATAAGGCTCTGGTTTTCAGCATTAGGATGAAAGTGAAGGCCAGGTTTAAGGTTGGATGTTAGTCAACATGCCTGTACATTATGATGTCACTGGATTAAAAAGGGTCTGACATAACTGGATTTAGGGGTCGACTGATATATTTATTATACTGATTATTTGTAATCAAGGACACGATATCTAGGGCTCTACCAAATTAATTGCTGTCGACGGCACACCATGGAAATAGACCTTTTACTGTGAAATACTTTGAGTGGAGGAGTTTAAGTAAGTCTTGTTCATGTGGATAAGAGGGAGCAGGAGCTCAACAGGCGGATCGGTGCAGCATCCTCAGTGACGCAGGCTCTGTACTGGTCTGTTTTAGTGAAGAGAGAGCAGAGCCAGAAGGCAAAGCTCTCTGTTTACCAGTCGTCTACGTTCCACACCTGGTCCTGAGCTTAGGGTAGTGACTGAAAGAATGAGATCCAAGCAGCTGAAACGAGCTTTCCCCGCAGTCTGTCCGGGCTCCCCCTTAGAGCAGGGTGAAGAGTTCCAGTAAAGACTCAGAGTAGAGCTGCTGCTCCTCCATGTTGAGAGGAGCCAGTTGAGGTGGTTCAGGCACCTGGTAGGGATGGCTCATGGAGAACTCCCTGGCGAGTTGTTCTGGGCATCTTCAACTGTGAGGAGACTCTGGGGAAGACCCAGGACACGCTGGAGAGATGATATCTCTCAGCTGGCCTGGAAACACCTTGGAATTGTCCCATATGGGCTAGAAGAGGTGGCTGGGGAGAGGGAGGTATGCTCTACTTTGCTTGGGTTGCTACCCCCATGACCCGAATATGAATAAGCAGAAGATGATGAATGCATGGGTGGATGCTGTGAAAATCTGGGGTTCTAAAAAAACAGTATACATTATTTCATGTTTTGCATTCATATAAGCATGGAAAGAGACATATTTGATGAAGGTGGCGCTCAAGAGCAACGAAAAGCCAAGTGCTGTTTTCCCAGGTTGAGTGAATTGTGCCTCAGTGAAACATGATGCTACTCTGTAGCTCCTAGTATTTTTTTCAAAGGGAATTTCACAATGAGTGCCTCTATCCTGGACAAGCTGACTGACTATGGATTGGGGAGATTCCTCATGCTGGTTGATTAACTGTGTGCTGTTTTGTCGACAGTACTTTGCTGATTGTAGAAAGGCGCTCTTTAAATTAAACTGTGGTAAAGATACTGTTCAAAGCAATTAAATCACCCCATCACCCCCACCCCACCACCACCCTTCTTCACTGTTTTGGGTTTACATGCTGGTTTGGTCCTGCCAGCAGCCTTTGTTTTGTACACCTGTTCTCAGGGTCTCTATTTGTTTTAGCATGTTTTAGCATTTGTTTTCAGGCCATAGTGCTGCACACCATTGCTGTAGTGTGACGTGCCGTCGCGTTAGTGTTACGTGCTTTAGCTTTGTTTGAACACTTCATTTGGGTGCTTCTCAAGCCTTTTTGTTTGGTTATGAAGCTCTTTAGGTTCTGTCTGCTCTGCGCTTGGTTCCAGTTATAAGCTTGGGAAACCATCATGTTACAGAAAATTAGTTTTTGATTGAATTAACTTGATGTGAGTCATTTGATTTCCACCAGTTAAATGGCACTGTGGGCGGAACAGTGGTTTAGAGTAAAATGTGCTTTTTTATTGTTTGTGTCAGATATATGCACAGATAAACATGTTTTTGTTAGGATGGAAACATAGTTTCAAAGAGTCCAAAAGTCAGGGCCAATGATCGGACAACTCCTGCTCTATAGAACGAGAAGTTATACCAACACTAACATCTTATAATAGTATGCCAAACTCCCCTTACTGTGATGGGTCTGCAACAGATCCTGCTACTTGCAGTGCTGTATTTGAATCCTGGCATTTTCACACCATTTACCTTCTACTCTTACTCAATGTGCCTATTTCTAATTATACATCCATTTAAAATCTGCTACAATAAGTGTTGTATACATTGATTTAAAAAATATTATTTTATTTCTACATTTTTGCCAATTTTTCTCCCCTTCCCAATGTAGTAGTAGCCGGTTAGCCCATCCCATTCGTTAGGCCTCTCCCGAGGACTTTTGCAATGTCCCTGACTCTAGGAGCGTGAAGGCAAGCACAGGCCTCTTCCATTGCATGTGATGCAGCCACCGCCTCTTTTCTAACTACCGCTGATACACCGTCACTGGGGAGTCAACGCGCTAGGAGGAAAGCGCAGAATTCCCAGCTCCGAATGGACCAATCACTAGACACCTGAACCAGCGGAGATTGCAATGTGTGAGTGATAGTGAGTGAGAGCGCCATCTACCTGCCCAGACAGAACATGGACAATTTTTGCTCTCTTGGGCCCCGGCTGTTGATGGCAAACAGCATGACCGGGATTCAAACTTGTGATCCTGTGATCATAGTGTCAGCGTCTTAGCCTGCTGAGCCACTCAGCGCCCCGTTGTATACATTGATTAATACCTCCTGTGTCATTTTAAACACTAACACCACTGAGAAAAAGTTTTTCATTCATTTTTCAATTGAAATCATGATTTCTTGGAACTTTTTAGCCAAGTGTATCATATTTGATGCATATTAGTTTGTAATCTGATGTTTATAATCACATCTTTGCCTGGTAGAGGTCCTGTGCTCTGCAGGCACTAGAGGATACAAACTGATTTCAAATGACTTGAATAAAAATGTTAACTTGTGTATATAAGTGTTACTTAATTTTAGAAAATCAAATTAATAGTCCAGTTTCAAAGAATTCAAATCTTCTAGCAAATGCTGTGCTGGTTCTGGCTTTACAAGGTTAAAATATGTAGCAGGAGCAGCCAATTGATGTTTTATTGGTCTGGCTCTACTATGGATAACTTGGGCCTGATCACTGCCTTTATGTTTTGCACTTCCAGCTTGCCTGGCTCAGCACCGGTCTCCGTGTCTCTTCACTCCTACACTCTCACCAAGCACAAGCCCTGGGAGGAAAGAGATTAAAGGAACCCTTAAGAGACCTGGCCAGCTCACTGGCTTTGGCAGAAAAATGTGTAATACACTAGACATACCGTGGAAATGAGGCTCAGATATTGTTGGGTCATCTAAGTGCATGTTGTCAAATGTATTTTATAACTAATGGCCTCTGATATTGTACACTTCTGTGGAATGATCTTTTAAGCACCATAGGGGTGATTTATCATCTTAAGTAACTCTGACTCTCTGGCAGGATCAGCGTCTATTCCTTACATTCAGAGATTCATTACTTCTTTCCTAATTTGCTAGATGTGATCTGCAGCTGGTGCCTGACATATTTAAAGGCTTCTCCCTGTTTGTTTAGGGAGGTGTCTAATTTGTCAGTAGCTGGTGGTATTTCTGCAAGGGTCTCATCCTTGACTGAAGTCAGAGAATTTCCTAACTTTTCTGTTTTTGCGTCGGTCTGCCTGTAAACCTGTAACTCCTGGCAGGTTCCCCCATAAGCTCGGGTGGGGCAACCTCCTTTTTTCCCGCTTTCTTGAGTGGCATGCACATTTCTCAAGGCTCACCCTTAGTGTCATTGCACCTGGTGGTGGGCGGGATCGCTCTCTCTTTGGCATACTTGCTTTGATTGATTATAGGTGTGTGTTTCTTGCTCTTGGTCTGCACTATGCTGTTAGAGGGTGCCAGGGGACTCGAGCCGAGTTTCTATGTGTTTTAGTTGTTAGTTTTGCCTGATGCACTTGGCTCCCTGTATTTATATTTAATTTGTGCTTTTGGTTTTTCTCCCCATGCACTTCTGCCACTGCCCTTCTCGCATCTGCATTTGAGTCAACCCTGATAGCTTCTGACTCTAAAATGCAGGCTGTAAATTTGCACAGTGGTAACCCTATTTACGAGTTCAATCCGTGCAGGAGCTGAGCTCGTTAGCTGGATGCATTTTCCCCATAAGAATACATGTAAAACTGATTAATCCGTGTCAGCCGGCAATTAGTCAAAATGTACATAAGAATACCCCTTTTACGTAGGTCGATTGCTCGAGTCGAGGACGTGCCTAACTTGAGCATTTATCCCAATGGTGACACGTTTAAATGTCGGACGTAAAATCTCAGTCTTCGATAGTCCCAACTGAGTTTACGTCTACGCTCTTCCCGTCACCGTCTTCACGTACCCCTCTTTTTGGTTTTCGTGTTTAATTTATATTTATGTCCCTCGGTTCACGTAGTCCGTTTTGATTGTTGATTTTGTGTATCTTTGAGCCGAGCTCAGGGGACCGTGGGAGATTGTCGTATCACGT
>BRDA01001125.1:0-13177 GCA_036984385.1 Crenuchus spilurus | reverse complement strand
TGTAATAGCGCTTTGTTAATGTTTTTTGCGTTTTGTGATTTGTAATAGCGCTTTGTTAATGTTGTTGTGGTTTGCACTTCAGGGCCACCGTAGTATTATAATAGTTCTTGAGAAATATACATACTTGCAGATTGTTGTATTTAATGCCTTTCCATTATAGCAGCACTGCTAAGTACAGTTATCTCTCCTTAATGGACATGCTCTACTCTAACATTAATAATCTTTGCCCCCGGTGACCCAGCAGTGTACATCAGTAGCTACTTTAATCAGTAGGTCAGAAAACTGTGTTTATTACCTGAAGATAAAGACGTGCAGTATGGTGCTCTTTACTGCTGATAAGTGCTGTAATGTAATCCACATGGACTGTTATTGAAAACACATGGAGATGCTCTGGGCAATCACCTAAATCCAAAAGATGATATTTCACAATGAAACGAATGAAAAGCACAAGTTTCCCAATTTCCTTTGACATTAGTTGTGCAGACTTTTACAGTAAATATGTTACAATGTTTGTCTTAGCATTTATTAGCTTATTTTATATTTATATTTCCAGAAATGATGATAAAGTTCATTTTTGTTCATAGTTTAATTCAAAAAGGTAAACTTTAGATTCATTACACATAAAGTGACATATTTCAAGCCTGTTTGGTTTTAGTGTTGACACTGTTTGTATATTAATTTCTGATCATTTAAACAAAAAAGACTTGAAATGAAAATGTACTTGTAATGAAAATCAAATACGAGTTCAGATTTTTGAATTATAAACACAAATGATGTAAAAAATTTTTAGATGCTCTGGTATTTTACACAGACCACACTTTGATTTTTTATTTTTTCCACTACATTTAACTTAATAAATAAACAGTGATTATACATTAGGATGTGAACAAGTATGTTGTCTGTGGAGGACCGATTAGCTTCTTTAGAATAAAATATGAAATAGAACAGACATGTTTCCAATCTTTTATAGCTTAACTAACATGTTATATATTATTTAATCTCTGTAATCAATACAGAACTATCCAGTTGTCAGCACAATGCTGCAAAATGCAGCACAATTTGGTGCCAAAATAGTGCATATAATATTTTAAATGTAGTGAAAGTTAGTGTAGAATTTTTTTAAGTATTGAAAAGTGCAACTCTGTTCCAGACCTTCACATGCACCGTTGTTACAAAATAATTAATATTATTCTCTTCATTTCTGATTGGTATTAATGTTATGGCAAATCACGGTACATGTTTGTGCTATTTTTTCATATTCAAACTGTTGTATTTATACCTTTTTGTATTCTAAAGCATATTAACCTGTATTTTATGTATGTAAGGTGCTATTTAAACAACGAGATAACTACTTATATCCGTTTTTACCAGGTACATCTGTATGGAAAGCATTTTTCTTCACTCCTAACTTCTACCCAAAGAACGGAACGGCCTGCTTCCATACACATGCCTGCTTCTGTACTGAAGCTTACGTCACACGCCACAGCCCTCCATTGCTTTACGATCTCTCCAGGGACCCAACTGAAAGTGCTCCTCTGACCCCAGCCTCTGAGCCTAACTTCAGTTCTATTGTGGAGGTGATGATGGAGGCGGTAAGGCTCCATGTTCAAGGTGTGAAGCCTGTGATTGACCAACTCTCGCCTGAACACTTAGTATGGAAGCCTTGGCTCCAGCCATGCTGCTCCTCTCTCAGCCAGCTGTGCAGATGTGATCAAGACCACCAGAAAGGAAAACAGGAAACAGAGGAGGAAGTGCAGAGAGAGTAAAGCAGAGGTGTGTGTGCTGGTGGGTAATATGAGGATAGAATGTACCGTAAGCTGCACGATGTAAGATTTTTTGTTAAAGCTTGAAGTAACATTACTTCAGTCAGTAGAGAAAAACAAATACATTATATGTCCTAAAGTTTGTGGACACCCCTTCAAATGAAAACATTCAGCTACTTTATGTTGCACCCATTGCTGACACCATGTCTAATAGCAGGAGTGGGCTACATGGATGTAAAGCCCCCCAGCATTGTGTTGTCTGAAATGATGATGCTCCATCCAGTACTTTTGAGATGAGCTGAGAATAAGGTGGGGTGGTGATCATCCAACATCCTGATCTCATAAATGCTCTTGCTGAATACAATCAAACCCTTACAACAATGTTCCAAAATCTAGTAGAAAGCCTTCCCAGGACAGTAGAGACTGTTACTCCAACAAAAGCAGGTTAAACTCTTTAAATACTCTTGATTTTGGAAGAAGCATTTCCTCATTAGCGTCATTTTTTCTAAAGTTCTGTGTCGATAGGGACCAGGGCTTACAATGACTGTGTATGAATGCATAAATATTGTATATAATAATGCACATAATATGTAATAATGTGTCTCTAATGTAAATTTAATTTATTATGCAGTACTTTATGTGCAATACAAATAGTTTTTTTATTTAATGTTTTTTTGCACAAATCAAGAAAACAATATTGTAAATACATGCTGGTGATCATTAAAGGCATTTGTAATTAGTTGATATGCACTTCATGGGTTGGGTATTGAACAGATGTTATGTATATTATGATTTTGAGTAAATGTGCAAAGATTTGGAAATGTACAATATCAAGATGTTCTTTACTTAGAAAACTAATTGCTTGAATTATTGCTGAATTAATATGAATTTTAATTTTAATAGGGCAGATGCAACTCATAATACAAGGTGTCCCGTTTACTTCTTTACCCAAATGACCAGGAATAACTTTAACACTAATGAAGATGTGGTGATGAAATTTGGATTAAACATATACCAGTCTGTGTGAAATAGACTGACATGTATGATTACAGTGCAGGTAGATGGGCATTCATTTCTGATAACTAATATCTGCGGCTGTAGGAGTGGAGGCCGGCGCCCATCCAGGTGTTTCCATCGGTTGCTTGCTGTTGCAGTGAGACATTAAATTCCTGTTATTTTTGTGGATGCAGCACAGGACATTGTTGATCTCATCCTGAGAATTGTACAGTAATCCATGCATAATGTATCGGTGCACAGTACAGGAGGAAGACATAAAAACATAAAAATGATTTAATAATCAAAAGTAAAAGAAGGTACATAATTTAGTGATTCTAAACCACATTTTCCCAAGAACTGTATGTTTTATTGGAATTTATTCTATTTTCAAGAGGTCCTGATTTCAGCAGTCCAGAAGAGCAAAATAGTCCCTTTTGGAGTGGACCTTCCGTTTTACTGCCATATCGTGTGTTAGCAACTTTAAACCTCAGATAAAATTAAATACCTCTTTTAGGGCTGCAGTCAAGATCGCCTTTGTTGAGTCCAAGACAATTAAGATGATAACTGGTCAAGACTGAGTCACGACTAATAAGTGGACTGAGCCCCAGTCAAGTAGAGAGCTATACAGATTTAAGAGACTTATAATAGTTTTTTTTGGGAATGTGCCTTAACTAGTTTTTCTTAGTTTATAGGTCCTTTACATAATTAACATATTATTTCATTGGATGTTCTCAGAAAAAGTGTTGTTGCTAATCTTCTTGTGCTTCCTTCTTGTTGAAGTAGACATTAATTATTTGTGATGAGCAAAACCAAAATAAATGTAAAAAAGCCAAAAACCTTTTTGAACTAAACTATCAACAAAAATGAACTTTATCATCATTTCTGGAAATATAAATAAAAATAATTTCAAGTCTTTTTTGTTTAAATGATCAGAAATTAATATACAAACAGTGTCAACACTAAAACCAAACAGGCTTGAAATATGTCACTTTATGTGTAATGAATCTAAAGTTTACCTTTTTGAATTAAACTATGAACAAAAATGAACTTTATCATCATTTCTGGAAATATAAATAAAAGATAAGCTAATAAATGCTAAGACAAACATTGTAACATATTTACTGTAAAAGTCTGCACAACTAATGTCAAAGGAAATTGGGAAACTTGTGCTTTTCATTCGTTTCATTGTGAAATATCATCTTTTGGATTTAGGTGATTGCCCAGAGCATCTCCATGTGTTTTCAATAACAGTCCATGTGGATTACATTACAGCACTTATCAGCAGTAAAGAGCACCATACTGCAAGTCTTTATCTTTAGGTAATAAACACAGTTTTCTGACCTACTGATTAAAGTAGCTACTGATGTACACTGCTGGGTCACCGGGGGCAAAGATTATTAATGTTAGAGTAGAGCATGTCCATTAAGGAGAGATAACTGTACTTAGCAGTGCTGCTATAATGGAAAGGCATTAAATACAACAATCTGCAATTATGTATATTTCTCAAGAACTATTATAATACCAAGGAATATACAGAACATTGAAATGAGTGCAGACTGAAGTGCCTGGTATGATGTATAATACTCTGTATCTCACAGATAGAAGTGTGGCAAAACAAACAAGAAGAGCTTTAGCACAGATTAATTAAATGTTATTATAATTAAATATTATTTTAATTAAAAATATAATAATAGCTTATGATGATCAGAAATCTAGAATCTCAGATCTCGAGCTTGAGTAAATTACTGTTAAACTTTATCAACATTAAAATAAGCCATGTGACTTTTCGTATATTGGCTATACTTTTTGAATTATGAACACAAACATTTTTGGGGCATTCACTGTTATATGGCACAATAGCAAATAGATAACGATTGTGCATCAAATGTGTAGAAAATGCTAGATTTGAGTTTACACTTTGCTGAGAATGTGCAACCTTTTTGTCATACTACCCACACCAACCAGATTGGATAAAAATTCACTGTGGAATTGCAAAGCGAGGCTGGTTGGTTATATACATTGCAAAGGAAGAAGTGATTATATGAATTATTTGAAGAAACTGACAAACACTTACATCAATTGCTGCGATGCAATGTTTGCGATTACAATGTCTGGACGATGCAGTGGCCTAGATATCTAAGTTTGAAATGCAGCTCTGAATATGATGCGCTTAATCCCGTGGCTGTGAACCCTTAAGGAGCACCCTGAGTTCTGAACGTGCTAATATCCATATCCCTTGGCACTCTTGGACAAGTATTCGAACTAGCATGCCTGCCTTTACCACTGAGCCACTGCTTTTCTTCAGGCACAAAGAAGGAAAGAGGACTTGAAAGAAAGGGAATATTCCTCTGAACTTTCTTTTGAGTTTTGGATGATTTATGTACGGCCTTTGGAAGCTTATGTTTAGTCCCTGAAGCCTCGCAATGATTTCTCCGAGGTACACACTAACTCCAAACACACAAACCTCTCCATCATAGTCCACTGCAACCTGTGCTTCTTCAGCTGCTTCTTTACCAAGGCTGCTAACAAAGCTATCCAGTCATGTCTGTGTTATGACTGCATTTATTTAACATGTGAAATTAGGAAGACATGATTGTCCATCCTTGACCTCGGCATTTGGCCTGTGTGTATTATGGAATATCACATTCACCTTCAAACACTGGTTGGTGTGATTCTCCTGAGTACTGCTGGTGATCTGCTATAAATATAAAAATAATGTGTGGCGATGACTATAAAATGGCGATGACTATAAAATAATGTGTGGGAACAAGATCTGAATGCATTGGCATGACTTAATAAGATGTGGAAATTAGATCACAATGACCATGACTTAATATTATGTGGGAATGAGATCCTAATACATGGGAAAGATTTAATAAGATGTGGGAATAGGAGCCTAATCCATGCCCTGAATTCAGAAGGTGTGGGAACAAGGTCCTTATTCCTGACCCTGACTTAATATTGTTTGGAAAGGACATCCTAATGTTTGTCCACAATAATGCATGGGAACAAGATCTTGATGTGTAATCCTGACTTAAAAAGGTGTAGGAAAAAGATCCTGATAGCTGGCAGTGACTTAATAAGGTGTGGGAGCAAGATCCCAATGCATGCCCTTGACGTTATAAGGTGTGGGAACCAGATGATAATGCATGGCCATGACTTAATAAGATATGGGAATGAGATTCTTATTCACGGCCATGACTTAATATTGTGATGGAATGCATGACTAAGAATTTTTATGGTGTGGGAACTACATCATGACTGAATATTGTAGGAATGTTGTTCCTTATGTGTAATCTTGACTTAAGGTGTAGGAAAGAGATCCTAATGCTTGACCTTGACTTCATAAGGTGTGGGAACCAGATCATAATGCATGACCATGACTGAAAAAGATATGGGAAGAGGATCCTATTGCATGGCCACAACTTAATAAGGCATGAGAATGAGATCTTAATCATGCATATTCATAACTTATTAAGGGGTGGAAACAAGATCTTAACATATTGCCATGACTTAATAAGGTGTGGGATTGCGATCCTAATGTACTGTATTGTCATGACTTTAATATGGCATTGATACAAGATCTTAATGCGTGACCAGGTCTTAATAAGGTGTAGGAACAAGATCCTAAAGTGTGATCATGACTTCCTAAGTTAAGTTGTGGGAATGAGATCCTAACGCATGGCCACAATTTAATAAGGCATAGGAATAAGATGACTTATTAACGTGTAGGGATAAAACTCTTCTTACTACATTGATGTCACACATTACAATATTTGAGCCCCAGGACAATTCTCTTGCATTTTTTTAAATATACGACATTTGGTGCAGATTGTACCTCTATGGTTCATTTGTAAAGGCGCAAATTCATGTATTTTCATACCTGGTCTCTCTTTTCTCTTAATATAAATATACGGTAATGGCATTACATGCTCTGTGTGTTCTGGTCTTCAGTTGTTTTATGCTCCCCACACACTTTGCTTTGTCCTTTCCAGTCATAGCCCTCACCTCCCTTTTGGAAGGTGATAAGGTTTGAGATTTAGGTTGAGATCTGCACTTGATAAACAAAATTTTCCAAATTACACCTGCAAAAGCTCTAATACAGTAATCAAAATTAATTAGAGTTTATTTTTAGTCTATTGATGGTTATTACTACACTTTCATTCATCAATGATATTAATATTTGGGCATATTATTCATCAATAATATCAATACTTAATTGTGTTTTTACAAAGAAAAATTGCAAAAGTGGAATATTGCATTGTCTGTCAATCCCTATATTAAAACATTGTATTTTTGCCCACTTCTGTATTGCCATTCATATATATTTCTGTTCTTTCAATTACAGTGGTAACCCTACTTACGAGCATCCCTACTAACGAGTATTCCAACGAGTCGAGATCTCGGAATATTTTTGTTCCAAGTAACGAGTAAAATTCCAAGTAACGAGTAGCTTAAATTGGTTCAAGTATGCCAACCGTTAGAGGCGCTGCGGTCGTAGCATCTCCTAGATGCTAGCATAGAAGAAGAGGTCAGTCATTACCTTTGACCGCTGTCAAGTAAAAGTGAAAGTGCTAGTGAAAGTGACACAAAGACAGCAAAAGGTAGTGAACAAGAAAGTTAGATACATTTTACTTTTACTTTTCATATGATAAGGGTAACCATGCCATACACATACACCCGTCCTCCTGTCCTCCTTAGCCACCAGCCTACACGAGCGCCGTCGGTCTCCCTCTCCTTAGCCGTCAGCCTACACGAGCACCGTCGTCGTCTCGTTTATGTTTTAAAAACCCATATAAACACATTATTTAGCATATTAAAGTATACTGTATATTGGCCGGCTGACACGGATTAATCAGTTTTACATGTATTCTTATGGGGAAAATGCATCCAGCTAACGAGCAAACCAGCTAACGAGCTCGGCTCCTGCACAGATTAAACTCGTAAGTAGGGTTACCACTGTATTGTCAAGAAATAAAATATATCCGTCTTGTACCAAAACATTGTTATATTGCACTGTATTGATTGAATTGCTCTGCATGCAGAGAGCTACATGACAAAGGCCAAACCTCATATGGGCCATAAAGAGAGACTTTATTCACTCTTGCTGGCTACTGTACAGGATTATAAAGCTTTCAGGTGTAGGTGCCGCTTGGTTTGAACTAGTCAAGGGCTTTTGGAGAACTTTAAAAAAAAAAAAAAAAAAAAAAATACGATGTGTTTATGATGGGGTGCTGGTCCGAATCCCAGACTCAGCCATAGATCTTCCGCTTCTCTGGTTAACGTGCTTATTGTGAATTATCTTGAGGTGTTGGCAAGGCTGGCTGCGCTCAATACCAGCATATGCTTAGCAAAGAGGTAATAATGGGCTGAGAAAAGGAGCCAAAGAGATCTTGGCAATGGACTAGATGGTTCGTTTAAAGAGTACAGCCAATACAGTACATGCTTCTCTCTATCTCTCAAGCCAGCTGGTCCAATCCCAGTTAAGCGGACTATTCCGTCTCTTGTTTTTATATTTTTTATGTCTTTAACTTGCCTGTTTGGCTTGAATTTCATTAGGCAGCGAGCTAGTTTCAGATAACTGAGGGCGCTGCTGCTTTCAGTCAATTAATAAGGTTGATGCAGGTTTTGTTGTTGTTTTTCTTATTCACAGCTAAACGAGTCAAGATTTCAGATCTGCTTTCCTCTAATTGCAGCACTTTGCCGGTCAGATTATAATTGAATTACATTCTGTTTTTGTAAACAGTTTGCCTTATTAATTTACAATTAGCTGTTGATTGCGGTCCTGTCAGTTGTTTTGATTGAGCCCATTTGTATTACCTGCAACCTGAAAGTAGTGTCAAAGTGATTAACCCGAGTAAATGTGTGATGGAGAAATAGTCTGCAAAAAGGTTCTTTTTGTTTTGCTCTAATAAACGTCTTATTCATGTCTTCTTTGTTTGTTTATCCATCAGGAACGATCAATATGTAATATACGAGAATATCAAATACATTTGCAGGTATGCAACATCATTAATAAGCAAATTAAAACAGTGTTGATTCAAAAGACAGTTTACGTGTTTACGGACCATCTTCTAGATGATTCTTTATTGACCGCAAAGGAAAAACTGCATTACAGTAGACATACAACTGCACACAAATGTACTTATACAATAAATAGACAAAACTACACCTGCTCATTCATTGTTTTTTTTTTTTTTAATGGCATTTAAAAGAGTTAATCCTGCTTTTGTTGGAGTAACTCTCTACTGGAAGGCTTTCTACTAGGTTTTGGAGCATTGCTGTGAAGATTTCATTGCAATCAGTAATGTTAATATTAACTTTACTAAAATTAATTAAGATGTTAAGTGATCACCACCACCACCTCATTCCCGACTCAACTGAAAAAGTGGATTGAGCACCACGATTCCAGAGTTCCACACCTCAGTGCTGGGGGCTTGTACCCTCTATCCCAGACCTGGCATTATATGTGACCTCACCAGGAAAAAACCAGGCCAACGTCAATGAGCAACTTATTGAGATATCGTGTCAATATCGTGTCACTCACATTAGCGACAAAACTTAGCCACTCTCTATTATTGCTGTAAATGAAAGATAATAGTCTCAGATATCTATCAGAGTACATATTTTGATCAAAAACAAAACTTAAATTCACAAAAAAGTTGTTTTGAAAAAAACACATTTTGAAAAAAAGAATGACTTTGACCTGGTTTTCTCTGGCGGGGTCACATATATGGTGTCAATTCATGAGTTGCAGCTGACGTCACAAATTAAGCTGCTGCCACAGTGGGTACCTACTTCAATAAGTTGTGCCGGGGGGAGTGACAACAAGAAAGGGGATAAAGGATTATCATTTTATAAACTTCCCAAAGACACAGACCAGAGGAAAAAATAACTTGCCAATATCAAACTAGCAAACTGGACACACATCAAAAGCAGTTGACTTTGCAGTGCACAGTTTATCTCCAGCGAGTAACTCTTGGTTAACAACTAAGTTAACGTTAACTAAGCTAATTAGGTTAGCTAGTTGGGTAGCTAGCTTGTTTACTGTGTGAATTTACTTGTATTTCCTAGTCAAGCTGTTTAATAAGACGTTTCCTCAGACTGTTGTGTTATTTCATTTGTGCTAAATTATCTTAGGGTTGTCAATTTACAACCAACTTTTCTTTAGAAGTCTAAAGCTCAAAAAGAAACGCTATGCTAACGTTTCAACATGGTGTTTAGTCATGTAGCTTAGCTTTGACAAGGAATATTTTCTTTTTTTCAGATGCCATATTTTAGGGTCTGTTACCCAGCATGCTGTGAAGTATTTGTAGATATCTGTGCTTTTGTAGGCTTGCCCAGGTGACAAGTTATGGATTAATTATATGCAAATAACATGAAATGACCAATTTGGCAGTGAATCTGATGAGGCTAGCAGTCAAAAAATCTCAGGTGATGATAAATATGGGTTATATCCAATTTAAGTTTGTATTAATATTTATAAAAATATATATATTATATTTCTTGATTTGGTATTGCATTTGTTTCTCAGCATCCTCTACTACTGGAAACATGAAAAAAGATTTTAATATCAGAAATGCTGTAACTTCTGTCTAATTTCAATATATTTTCTTACCTCAGACACACTCAGTCTCTGTTCTCGGTCTACAGCAAGGATCTCCAAATCTGGCCCTGGAAGGCTAATGTTTTTGGTGATTTCACTGCTCAAGGTTAAATTTATCTGTCAATGGCTGTGTCTGAGCAGGGAAATCATCAAAACCTGAGAAAACCAGGCATCACTGACAAGATTCTGAAAATACCTGCTGTAGCCCCTGAGACTTGCAGTGTGCTTGTGATAAGAAAATATATTGAAATTAGAAATTAGCAGCATTTCTTGTGTCTTTTTTGACATTTGTTAAAAAGTACAGGATGCTGAGACACAATGTAATTGGTCATCATGGTTGCTGCTGTGCCAGTGCATAAGAACAGTCAAGATGATGCTAGGCATTAGCATTAGCACAACAACAACCTGGAAAAAAATATAGAAACAACTGATTGGCTGGAAATGTTCCTGGTAAAGATCAATCAATTGAAATCAATCAAAAATGTAAGATCTCTGGTCTACAGGCTTCCTGTATTCACATTTAGTAACTGCCATTCAAAAACATTTGAATATTGATATTCCATACATCCATTATCTTATCCACTTATTCCCAGGCACAGGGTAGGCATTATAGACTATCCTATCCAAGCCCAGGACAGGGAACCAATCCATCACTGCACACACACGCAAGGACAATTTAGAGTGCCCAATTCACCTGACCTCCATGTTTTTGGACTGTGGGAGGAAACCCACACAGACACGGGGAGAACATGAAAACTCCACCCAAATGGGGATTTGAACCCAAGACCTCAGTGCTGAGATGGAAGTATGGTAACTACTGTGCCACAACATCACACTGTGCATTTTTCAGTGATGAGCAAAAGGACATCTTCGTCAAGACTATTTGGATATTGGACTTTTTTCTTAGTTAAAAGACATTTAAGCATGTCTGAAAAAGTAAAAAATGCCTCTGAAAATTTGGCAGCTTCATGTTAATTCTCATCACATTTATCTGTAATGGAACTCAGGTCATGTCTTTCTGTTAAACGTTAAGACAAAACTCAGAATCATTGTGAAAATGTGTTTCAGGCATCAAGCCGTGTAATCAAAACCATGTTATACAACAGCGTTCTGTAATGTAACTTTTGGAGGTATTAAATACTTCAGGACATCTGGTTCCCATCAGTGTTACTGTGAACTATTTGAGTTTTACTATCTGCAGAAATGTCGTCATTAGATTCCTCTTTAACCATCGTTAAAATTCAAAAATACATTAACTTGAGTCTCGTTTTTGCTTTTACACAATGGCCTTTTGAAGAAGACTGAAAAATTCTGAAAAAATATGCTACATTTAATGACGTGTTGATGAGTGATGAAAAATCACTACTCAAAATCACTACAGTTCTAACAGCAGCACTGCCTTCAAAGAACAACAAATGGAACTGGCTACTAGCCAAGGGTCTATCTAACCATAACCCTTACCAAAACCATAACACATACACATGTTGAAAGTTGTGCCTGTTTTAATAGGGTTTTCTCAGAAGTTAATGCAGTTCAGATGTTTTCAGTAGTGAAAACACAGTTTTGCACATTTATGAATTCTCATTTTCATGTTGATAATTCACATTACGTCTATGTATAACGGACAGCAATGTCCATAATGTTGTTCAGTGTTCTTCTGATGGTGGACTCAAGAACATTAACATTAGCCAATGTCAGTTGGCCTTCAGTTGCTTAGAATTTTGTGATCCCACCGACTATTACACGCCTTGCTCTTGGAGTGATCTTTGTTGGTCAACCACTCCTGGGGAGGGTAACAATGCTCTTGAATTTCCTCCATTTGTACACAATCTGTCTGACTATGGATTGGTGGAGTCCAAACTCTTTAGAGATGGTTTTGTAACCTTTTCCAGTCTGATGAGCATCAACAACTCTTTTTCTGAGCTCCTCAGAAATCTTCTATGTACGTTTGATACACTTCCACAAACATGTGTTATGCCCATAAAACAGGGTGCCCACTCACACCTGATTGTCATCCCATTGTTTGAAAACACTTGACTCTAATTTCATCTTCAAATTAACAGATAATCTGAGAGGTTCACATACTTTTGCCTCTCACAAATATGTCATATTATGATTAAGATTAACCAATTTAGCCAATGTGATTTTTCACACAACGGAATTTGACCTCCGCATTTAACCCATTCATGCAGTTTTTATCACACACACACACACACTAGTCTGTGAGAATTTGTGCCCGAAGCGGTGGGCAGCCCTTATCCACCGGCGCCTGGGGAGCAGTTAGGGGGTTAGATGTCTTGCTCAAGGGCACTTCAGTCATGTTCTGTCTGGGGATCGAACCAGCGACCTTCTGATCACAAAACCAGATCCTTACCACTAGGCCATGGCTGCCCCCATATTGGATCATTTTCCTCAATAAGTAAATGACCAAGTATAATATTTTTGTCTCATTTGTTTATCTACTTTTAGGACTTGTGTGAAAACGTGATGTTTTAGCTCATATTTATGCAAAAATATAGACAATTCTAAAGGGTTCACAAACTTTCAAGCATTATATATATACTGTTAAAAAATAAAGGGAACACTAAAATAACGCATCCTAGATCTCAATGAATAAAATATTCCAGTTGAAATCTTTATTTATTACATAGAGGAATGCGTTGAGAACAAAATAACATAAAAATGATCAATGTAAATCAAAATTATTACCCCTTGGAGTCTGGATTAGGAATCATACTCAAAATCTCATACCACCCTCATGGAGTCTGTTTCTGACAGTTTGAGCAGAAACATGGATATTAGTGACCTGCTG
>BRDA01001123.1:35682-50713 GCA_036984385.1 Crenuchus spilurus | reverse complement strand
TGGATGAAGATGATGACCACTGAGCAAGTCTATGAGATGTCTAGAACTCAAAAGGAGTTACTGATGCATGTTAAATCCCGCAAGTTACGTTACTTCGGTCATGTTATGAGGCAGCACGAGAGCATTGAAGGAAGTGTTATGACGGGACTTGTGGAGGGAGTCCGAAGACGTGGAAGACCAAGAATAACTTGAATGGATAACATCAAGACATGGACTGGATTATCAGGTGCTAGCCTGCTACAAACAACCAGAGACAGATGGCATTGGAGAGAAGTGACTCGTCTGTGCAGCCTCCCAACGCGAAGTGATGACGGCATGTGACATGACATGAAATGTGACATAAGTGAAATAGTTTAATTGATCTCTGGCGTGGATCAGCTTTTAGTAATAAATAAATTTAAATTAATGTCAGATAGACCAGAAACAGAACCACAATGTCTTCTGTACCAAAGGATCAGATGCATCTGCACTGCCTACTTTGGGTGGTTGTTGAACTAATTCACATCATCTAATCTTTTTACATACTGATTTCCCATGACTTTTGGGTCTGCAGTGTATTATATTGTTACATTAAGTTGTTAAATTAATTTAATTATAAACAGATGCATATGGTTAGACAAAGCACCAGGTCATTGGTATAAAGTATGGTTTTCCTGACCACCACGTCATTCTGTGCCTCAAACCAAGCATATAAGTTGTTGAGCACACCTGGAAAGGAGGCATTAATGTAACATGCATGTGGAGAAGACCTGCAGTAGCCTGAATGCCCTGCCACACGTGACGTGTGTCTTTGTGGTTTTGAAAGTGGCATTTGATACTCTGTGAGCACTTTGCTTCTCTGATGGTCTGGGACAGTTTGGTTCTCAGACTTGTCACCTGATTTGAAGTCCGAGTCTCTGGCTCTCAGCAGTGCACACATATCTGCAGTCACCCATGGCATCGGGTGATGATGGACTTGGTGACAGTGATATCATCAATGCACTTGCTGATGTAGCAAGTCACTGATGCTGTGCACTTCTCAAAGTTGGTGAAGTTGCTGTATGCTGCAGCCTCCCTGAACATGTTGAAGTCAGTGTGCTTGAAGTAGTCCTGAAAAGCAGTGATGGCTCCTGCTGGCCAGGTTTTCACCTGTTTCAGAATCAGTTTTGTTCTCCTGAAGGTCAATCAACAGATGAGTTTAAAATCTTATTTCATGTTTACATCACAGCAGAGTTTATAATGAGTTCTCCTTATTTCACATTTAACCATAATTTTTAGCATCAGTGTGTGATGATTGATGTGTAGACATAATTTAACTGAAAAAAACAGTGTTTAATCTTGAGAGCTCTAATTAGTGTAAAATTTTCAATATAATTGTGAGCCTCCTGCCAGTGTCTCTGTCCACGCCACCATACCTTGTTATGTCACAAACCTTTTAATATTTTAAAAGTAAAGGGTTTTAACCAGGCAGCTTAAAACCCCACACATCAGCTCAGGCATACACACTTCCCAGTTCTCTCCTCATTTAAGGGAAACAGCTCTTTTATCAGGCTCCATGCTCCAGGTGTGAGATGTTAATGAAGGAGCTACAGAGCCAGGTGAGGGGTTGGACCTCCTTCTCCCTACCTTCTCACCATCACCATAAGTAAGTGAAAAGGTTTTTGCCAATATGGATGTACTGATGTTGAGTGTAATTGGTGAAAGTGAAATCATAAAGAAAAGGGAATATGTTGTAATGTGAATCAATATACATTGGTCAATCATAATAGACAACAGGCATTGTTCATTATTGTTCTAGGTAGGGGGAGCTAAAATTACTCTTGTGTAGAGTTCTGATGGAAAAACTGAGTCTGTTACATGAACAAACAAAGAGAAGAACACTACTGTGAGTTTAAGTATTTAGTTAATTAAAGACAGAAGGTGATTTGTCGGGCAAACAGCTTTTTGTTATTTTATTGACATACTCTTTACATTCTGATAGTAATCAGCACTCTGATGATATAAAGGAAAAAGTATTTTTATGTATAGGCCACTAGGACTAAAACCCCATTCAATCATTTCACTCACACCAAATGAAATGATCAGATGTCTTACCTGCCTGTCTATCTCACATGGGCTGCAGCACAGGTTCTCATTTGTATATGTATGGAGACCACACACAAACACATGCCACTGAAAGCTGGAAGAATGTCAGAGAAAGCTTCCACTGCTTGCACTGCTAAATTAATAAATAACAGGAAAACAAATGTAGTAAACACTTCCAACAAAAAGAATCTAGGAGGCCTGGAAAGTGTCAGGTAGCTTGCTGTTTTTCTATGAGACAGGTAAGTATCTGACTTGTTTTGTGTATGTGGCAATTTGTTCAATCCATCCATCCAGTTATCTTGTTAAATGCTTAATCATGGTCAGGATTATGGTCTGTCCCCATACCCCTTCACTGAGTGCTGGGCAGAGTATTACACTAATTTTAACTGTAACTAGGACAGTTTCCTGAATTCCAATGTAGCTAGCTGCTTTTGTAAAGCTGTAAGCAAGCTTACTGCCTGTGTTTATCTTTTATGAAATCTGCATGCTTAAATTATTGGGGTTTTTTTACGTTTTTGCCCAATTTTATCCCCTTCCCATAGTAATAGTAGCCAATTAGCCCATCCCCTCTGTTAGGACTCTCCCCATCATGTTTGCAATGTCCTTGACTCTAGTAGGGGAAGACAAGCACAAGCCTCAAGACTAGTCTTATCTAGAACACATCAGTTCAAAAACATACTCAAAAGGCAAAGCCTTATAATCCACCCATACCAAACTGCCATTAATAAGTAAAAAAATTGACTCTGTAAAAAAGGCTGAAGCCACATTACATTTGATATTCTAACATTAAACAATATAGGACAAAATTGATTTATGTAATGTGGGCCTATGCAAAGCATTAAAGTCATTAAGTAATTTCATAAAGTTCATTCGTGGTCCTAAACATATTGGGAGTGTGTTCAGAATTAACTAATCACATTCAGACTCATGTTAATTAACAGTTAATAAACTACTGCCAACATTTAAAGTTATTCTGTTTAACCCCAAATTAACCTCAACTGTTCTAGTAGAATTTTCTTGAGTTGCAATTTACATTAAAAGCCATAAAGTGCTTTAAAGCACCAAAGGAATGTCAATGTTGAAAGTCAGAAGAAGGGGACAAAACATTCCCAAGACAATAGATTTGCCATGGCACACAGTGAAGATGGTCACCAAGAAGTGGCTAAAATTTGGCACAACAGTGACATTAACAAGAACTGCACTTGGTCCAGGAGGCCAAGAGGCCTACAGCAACAATAAAGGAATTGCAGGAATTCCTACTACCAGTTGTGTAGTACATATGACAGCGATCTCACACATCCTTCGTATATTAGGGCTGTGAGTTACGGTGGCAAGACGGAAGCAAAAAAAAAAAGTCCAAAGCTTAGTTATGTTTTGCCGAAAGCATGTGGGGAAAATGTATTATAATCTAATGAGAAAAGGTCCCTAATCCCAAAAGTTATGTTGGGCAAAAACAGACACTGTACATCACCAAAAGAAAATTATACCCACAATGAAGCATGGTGGAGGCAGCATTATGCTTTGAGCATTATGCTTTTTGTGAAGTTGGAACTGGGGCTTTAGTAGAGGGAATGGTGAATAGTTCCAATTATCAGTCAATTCTGACACAAAACCTTCAGGCCTCTACTAAAAAGATGAAAATGAAGAGGAATTTCACCTTTCAACATGACAACTCAAAGCAGACCTCCACATTGACAAAAGAAAGGCTTCACCAAAAGAACATCAAAGTTTTGAAGCTAGAACCCAGACCTGAATCCTACTGAAAATCTGTGAGTTGAACTGAAGAGAACTGTATACAAGAGATGCCCTCACAGTCTGACAGATGTGGAGCACTTCTGCAAGGAATAGTGGGCAAAGATTGCCAACACAATCGCTTACACAAAAGTCTGAATGCTGTTACAAATTCAAAGGGCACTTCAACAAAGTGTAGGTTTATGGGTGTCAATATAATATGCAACCACAATATTTTAGTTCCTTTCATTTTTTTCCACCCTAAAAGATTTCAGTTAATTTTTCAATGGAATTCTACAGATTTTGGGTCACATTAAAAGTGAAAAAGTTCAGAAGTTATTCAACTTGGGCTGATTTTTTAAATAACAGAAACCTGGCATTTTAACAGGGGTGACTAAACTTTTTCATGCTCGGTATTTTGTGTATTGTCTGTCAATAATATACACATTACCTGGATATTGCATATACGGTATATTACAACATACTTGACCAATAAATTTGATTCTGAATCTTATGTTGAAGACAGTGTCATGATGAACATGGCAAAGGAAAGAATGGATTCAATTAAATATGAGCAAATTCTGGAAGCAAACATCACACTGTCTGTAAAAAATGCCAAAGTTGAGAAGAGGATGGATAATCCTAAACACACCTTAAACTTCACAATGGACTCGAGAAAGCTGAACATGTTTTTTTCATGGCCCTCACAGTTCCCTGATCATCCAAAAATCTGTAGATAGACCTTAAAAGTGGAGTATATGTAAGCTAGCCCAAGAATGTCAGATATGTAGAAACCTTTTACAATGAAGAATAAACATAAATCCCTCAGACAAGAGCAGCAAGATTTAGTTGACAACAAAAAGCATTTATATGCTGTGATACTTACCAAAAGGTAAGAGCTAACTATGCAAACTTTTATTTTGGGCCCCTTTTCCTTTTGTGTTACTGTGTTTTCTTTAAATTTAAGTAAATGTAATTACTGAGCTATTCTCTGTAGCATTTTGACCAGGGCCACCCAAAGTTGCATGCCACTGTATATCATGACCTTTGTATACCATTATGCCCTTCATAAACACCTTTGTGCTTGTCTGTGCATGAGTAGGCACAGCAGCTGTCTGGGTCACAACAACCAACCTCTCCTATTTGCAGGGCTATAGAGCAGTGATATTCAAATCTGTTCCTGCAGGACTGATGATTTGATTATTTTCTTGTTGCACACCTCCTTTAACTGTATTAATATGTTAATTATCTGTTAATTGCCAAATTTACTAGGTATGTCACTGAAGTTCCCAAACTGTGATTGACACCAGCTCTATAGGACAGGATTTGAAGATCCATGATATATGCCATTTTTATCAAATCCTCCAGAATCATGAACTTCCACACAGGCAGTCAATCTAATGAACAAATTTGCTTGATGGAAATGTAAATAATTCAACAACTACTGACCAGTGGTGGACAGTAGTGGAGTACATTTACTTGAGTTCTGTACTTAAGTACATTTTTGAGTATTTTTACTTTACTTGAGTATTTATTTTTTGGTGAACTTAGGACTTTCACTCCACTACATTTCAAAGACAAATATTATACTTTCGACTCCACTACATTTCTAGGAAGCTTGCCATTACTCGTTCCTTTTGGCTCAGCATAGCTTTGTAGTCCCCTGTTGCTGTTTTTATTTACTAAAATGCAATTGGCCACACACTATGCTCCTCACAAGAAGGGGAACCAATCACAGTCTCCGCTCACACCTGGGATTTGGAATTACGCCATCGTTGACTTGAGCTGAGCTCCCGCTTTCATTCAAACAGAAATCAGCAATGGAGAGGTTGGAAAAAGTCAAACGGAGAAACCGCTTGAAATAACTGTGAAATAAGATATAGTTGTCCTTTTAACTGGATTTATTTTACTGAGTTTGTCTTGCTGAAAAAGTTGTTGATTCAGGTATTAATCTAGATCAGACCTGAGCATTTTACATCCCGCAGGCCACATCCGGCCGGCTGACTCTCTCTGACCGGCCCAGGAGCAGAGCTAACGCCTGAATTCAAACAGCGGCGAAAATGGGTGTACAAAACAAAGGTTGCGACTGGACCACACCAGCAAGTTCTAAAACACATTTTCTTTGTTCTGATGTATATGTTCTGACATGTACATGTGCTCACTCATATTTATTCTGCTAAAGCTCAGATTAGCTTTGCTCTGCTACACAACTGCTCACACACTCAGATATACCCTGCTCTCCTCTCACATGTTTACACATATACAAATTTCATATTTACAAATATAAAAAATGACAAAAATAGTTGTCCTTTTTTATTTCATTTTTATGCTGAAGTTTTAGGTGTTTTTTGTTGCAGAGTGGTTCTACATGTCAATACATCATCAGGTGGTTTCAGCAAGTTATAAGGTTCTGTAAAAGCACTCAAAACAATACAGCAATGTACTCATATTAGAAAATATAATTTGTACTTTTGAATGCTTAAGTATTTTCAAAAGTAAGTTCTTCAGTACTTTAACTTGAGTAAACTTTCGACTGAGCAACTTTTACTTGTAGTTGAGTAAGTTTTGACCACTAATATCAATACTTTTACTTAAGTACTAGAGTTCAGTACTTTGTCCACCACTGGTACTGATCAGTAAGTCAACTATGAATTCACATTTAAACCATCAAGATCACTGTTCTGCTGAGAATGTCTACCACCCTAATGATATCTGCTCAGCGGTGGTCCTGTGGTGGTATTTTTCTACTGTGACCTTTTCCATTAATGGAGTTTGGTTGATGGGTAGGAAAATGGCCAGGTCAGAAGTTTGAGTTCTTTATGTGGGGCCAAAGAACAAATACCAATATTGGCACAAACCGTTTATGGAAGTTTTAGTTTCATTTTTAAAATATTCTCCATGACTTTGTGGTGAAGTGGTCAAAAGGCTACTCTAAACATGATCAAGTAACAGAGCATGACACCGCAGGGTAATATAGTCACTTAAGAGAAATGGTGATCTGTAGAGCTTAAAATTATTTTTTTGTCACTGTAAACTGAAGTTGGCTGAAGCTTCAAAACGGACATAGACCACAACTTCCCCTTGCAAGCTTCTCACACTCTCTTTGTGTCAGTTTCCTGAAAGCCCCTGAGTTGGGTGTCCATCGCTGCATAGTCTGCGGTTCTGTTTCGCTACAAGGCTTAAGTTTCAAATATGAAAAAGACTGGATTTTCCGTATTTTCTCTTCTTCCTCTCTGGATGACTTTTGGCAGTGTTGGTAAGTTAAACAGCTTTAGCATTTTAATTCATCATGTATGTTTTATCACCTGTCTGGTAGCACATTTCATGAAATAACATGTCAACAGCATATTAGTGAAGTAAGCACACATAAATACATTCAGTAGATGATCAACCGATGTTTCAGATGTTTGTTGACAATCTGTTATATTCAGTCCAAGTTCATATCTGTTAACTTGAGAAGATCCTGAACATGTAACAGGTTTAACACAGATTGCCTCAAAATACTCAACACTATAATATAGACCTTGTTTTTACAACATTGTTTTAGGTTTGGGTATGAGGTTAAATTTAAGATTAGGGCCTGGGTAACGGATAAGATTAGGTTTGTGCATTGAGACTAAGCTTAAGATTAAAGATGGATTAATAATATAATGCAGACATAAACAAAAGTATTGCTACTGTTGCATTTCATCCATCTAGATATAATTTTTATTTTTAATTAATCTATTTATCTCTATGGTTAGCAAACCAAAGCAAAAAAAAAAAACTATGAGAAAAGAGCTTAATCATTTAAGGTCCAGGACAATGTTATTGGTAGCCAATAGATGTTATAATTAATTGTATAGTAGTGATGCTTTAATGCTACTTTCTTTTGACTGACTTTTAAATGCCTTGAATCTTAATAATCACTCATTCAATGAGTATAAAGTGCCAGAAAAGTACACTTTCTCATTTTATGAGTCACTGTGTTTCACACTAAACATAGGAATGAAAAGGGAAAGCAGAGAGTTGTCTGAGGAAGTTAGATTACAGCCAAGCATGGTTCTGATATACCAAGCACTATATTTGTTAACTTTTTGGCAAAATCACATAGACAAAAAGCTAAATGGTAAAATAAACAGTATCACCCATAACGTGAAACTCCATACTGGAGGAGACTTGAAACTCTGCTGGAAATGGTCAATTCTTGTGTCAGGACATTGAAGAAGTGTATGTACAGCCCAGACAGAAAGCTGTTTCAAATGTCATTAGTCTTCCTTTAGGGCACTGTTCCAAAACATACCTCAAGGAGAAGGAAAGAAGAAAACACTGGTCTGTTCTGAGTTGGCCTGTTATAGGTTTTATTCTGAATTTGTTGAAGGAAGTGAAACTTTTTGCTGGTATAAAACTCCCAACACAGCTGAGAGACAGTCTGTCAAATAGTGGTATAAAGTGTAGAAGTCCCAATGTCTATAAAGACTGCAATATTTTTTTGCCCATATGATTTAATTTGATCGCTTAAAATGTTATGCTATATATTCAGAGTAAACATTTCTCTTATATTACATGTGAAATAAAGAATAGTGGATATGCAGGTAAGGGCAGTTTCAACATAGCTGGTGTAAAATTTAGATGTAAATTTATCCTGTAAATATTTTAAACCTAAACAATTTAATGAGAAAAAATAATAGCCATAAAGTCTTTCATTGTCTACACAGATGTAAACATGTCTCATAAACAGCTGAAAACCTTTTAATTTTAGAGTATACAGTATTTCCATTCATATAAAAGTTTGGATACAGGGTTGGCTAAGTTAAATTGATGTGGTATTGTGGTATAGAACAGGTGTGACCAACTCTAGTCCTGGATTTTCCTGATTTAACATGCCTACATACCTACAGTGGTGCTTGAACGTTTGTGACTCCTTTAGAATGTTCTATATTTCTCCATAAATTTGACCTAAAACGTCATCAGATTTTCAAACAAGTCCTAAAAGTAGATAAAGAGAACCCAGATAAACAAATTAGACAAATATTATACTTGGAAATTTATTTATTGAGGAAAATGATCCAGTATGACATTTGTGAGTGGCAAAAGTATGTGAACCTCTAGGATTAGGATTGCCTCAGAAAGAGAGTTGTTGATGCTCATCAGGCTGGAAAAGGTTACAAAACCATCTCTAAAGAGTTTGGACTCCACCAATCCACAGTCAGACAGATTGTGTACAAAAGAAGGAAATTCAAGACAACTGTTTCCCTCCCCAGGAGTGGTCAACCAACAAATATCACTCCAAGAGCAAGGCATGTAATAGACAACGAGGTCACAAAGGACCCCAGGCTAACTTCTAAGCAACTGAAGGACTCTCTCACATTAGCTAATGTTAAAGTTCATGAGTCCACCATCAGGATAACACCGAAAAACAATGGTGTACATGGCAAGGAGGAAGCCACTGCTCTCCAAAAAGAAACATGTTGGTGGTAGTATCAGATTTGGCCCTGTTTTGCTGCATCTGGGCCAGGACGGCTTGCCATCATTGATGAAACTATGAATTCTGAATTCTATCAGAGAATTCTAAAGGAAAATGTCAGGACATCTGTCCATGAACTGAATCTCAAGAGAAGGTGGGTCATGCAGCAAGACTACGACCCTAAACATACAAGTCGTTCTACCAAAGAACGGTTGAAGAACAGTTACTGGAAACGTTTAGTTGCTGTTATTGCTGCAAAGGTGTGTCACACCAGATACTGAAAGCAAAGGTTCACAAACTTTTGCCTCTCACAAAAATGTCATATTGGATTATTTTCCTCAATAAATAATTGATCAAGTACAGTATAATATATTTGTCTCATTTGTTTAACTCCTTTGTTTAATTTGTTTCTCTTTATCTACTTTTAGGACTTGTGTGAAAATCTGATGATGTTTTATGTCATTTATGCAGAAATATAGAAAATTCTGAAGGGTTCACAAACTTTCAAGCACTACTGTATAACTAGTTCAATCAGGCATGTTTGAAACCTTGAGGGAAAACATCAAACCACTAGACTGCAGCCCTCAGTGACCAGAGTTGTTTTTTTCTTGTTTCCTCATTTGATATACCTTTCTACACAAAAGAGGCAAAAATGCAACATACAGCAGCACTTTTGATGGTATAGGAATGACATAATGAACTGTTGTCTGCTGCTCTTACAGATGAGAGTAGATTCTTCTTTGATTACTTGTGCTTGAATGGTTCACCAGGCTGCAGGAATGACCTAAACTGATCTAAATTGTACCGAATACCCCAACACAGTATTGCAGAAATACATATTTAAGGCTTCTGAAATTATTTTAGAAATGGGACTTGTCATCACTTGTGACACGTTTTTAGTTTCAGAAAAGAGAATACTAACATTTTTATTCAAATACACTTTACAGTCACAATATATAGCACAATATATACAAGTCTGCTGAAATATTTGATGGCTTCAAAAGGCACTCGTGTTAAATGTATAGTTCCTATTAACACAGTGCTTGAGGCCTGTAGTTATTTTAGAAGTCATGTGATAAGGGCTGAAGTGGTTAGCTGTGCTCTGTAAAAACACGAAGTGACCCAAGCATTTTTAGCCTGTGGTTTAACACCACAAAGACATGCACGTATCTTTTATAGCTTTTTAAAAACACATCTGACTAACATGAAAGCATTGAATGTTTTCCCCCATCTCTTCTGTGAAGGATGGATTTTAATCTCTGTTTAGATGTATTTAATGTCTTTACCAGAGAGGAAGTCACTGTCTAACATGTCAGCACTTAACTACACTCTCAGAAATAAAGGTACGTGAGGGTACAAAATCTGTACTTTGAAGAACAAAACTGTACCCCATCAGTAACTGTACCTCTAAAGGTACGTGTTCGAACTTGCATAGTACTATTTTGTACCTGAATGTACTTATGAATGCTTCTCTCTTTTTAAGATGTATCATTTCCATTGACAACAAGTCAAACAACAGATGCTTCTATGAAACATATAATGTTACATTGTTTGGTTTAGTTTACCAGAAGCATATCTTCTCCTATTTTTTATTTTGTACTTTGAGGGCAGGGGTCTACAAATGTATAGAGGCAAATAATTTTTTACTTCACATGGACAGCTGTAATGTCAATGAACAGTGTTTTCACATGAATTGTTAACATTTTCATGTTTTCATTTATAATATATTGTGGCGGCTCTTGGGGGTGTCAGCCAATCAGATGGCTGCGCGTCGCACGGTATTAGCATAAAGTTCTAGTGTGTGTTTATGGGGTCTATTTTGTAATTATTTGGGGTCTTTAAGAGGGGATTTTTGTATGTGTAATGATTGTTAGTTGTAGTCTAGTCTCTATGGGTTATTTTTAGTGCGTTTTAGTTAGTTACCGTCAATGTGTGTTTTAGTCCATTCAGTTAGTCTGGTTGTGCTTTCACGTTGTAAAGCAGTGAATGTTTGCTACTGCACTTTCCCATTTACTAAAACAGCAGTAAAAGACCATTCAGTAAACAAATGTCACGTCCTTTTCCTTTATTCTCTTCCCCGACTACATTATTTATAATTATTCCAATGGCTGAAACTTTTAATAAACTACAATAGTTAATAAAAAAACCTTTCTCCCCGTTAAATTTTTAAAGGTACAAAAGTGTCACCTGAAAGAACAGAAAAAGGAACAAAACTGTCATATTTAAGGTACAGTTGATTTTGTCACTGTGGCAGTATCCTATGGGAACTTATATGTACCATTTGAAAAAGGTCCACCATTTGTACCTGCAACCATGGGGTGGGAAAGGTACTACTCAATCAATCAATCAATCAATCAATGGTAAGGGTACGCATTTGTCACTATTGATAAAAGTACACATCCGTACTCTTGAGGGGTACTGCCACAGTGACAAGCAATTGTACCATTATAGGTACAGAATGCTACCTTTTTTTCTGAGAGTGTATGTAGCACTTCTACACATCTGCTCAATACACATGCACATGCAAGTTTAAACATCTAAACTGTAGATCTTTAAGATTCTAATTTTATTCAGATGGTGCATTGTTTTTAGATACAGCTTAAGAACACCTGCAGTACAAAAGCAGCTAAAAAACAGTGAGAGCTTTAAGTCATACAGAGTACTTGAATAATAATAAAAAAAAAAACTACATCATGTGAAAAAATGATTTATCTGTCTAGGGACAGGAAACGACCTCAGCAATACCACAAAAGGTCAACCTCAGTTAGTTAGAAATAAGATAAGTTCTGTACATGCTCTAACATTGAATTATCATAGTGATGATATCTCATACACAAACAAGTTTCAGTACTGACAACAACCCAACCAGCTATTACTGTAGAAGAGCTGTAAAATAACTGCAGCACAAAGCCAATTAATATTAATACCAATCAAACTTAAAATAACCCAATAAAGTCATCAGGATTACATTTCATTTCACTTACTTCAGTTCAAGTTCAAAATATATTTGTATACTGCTTTTTTACAAATGGTGTTGTCACAAAGCAGATTTACATAAAAAGAATCCAGGTCCATGAGCCCCATTAAGTTAAACCAGTCAGGGGCAACAGAGGCAAGGAGAAACTCCCAAAGATAAAAAAAAAAGAAAGCTTGAGAGGAACCAAGGCTCAAAATGAGGAACCCATCCTCCTCCGGTTGACTCAGGATGGCAAAAGAAAAACGGGAAACAAATAATATTAAGAAAGGAGATGACTAATAAATTCATAACAGTGGATACATAAACTAGTGTGTAATGCTCTGCCCTGTGGCTCATGAGGGGGTAGGGGACTAACTGTGACCCTGATCAGGATTAAGCAGATAAAATAATGGATGGCTGGTTCATAAACTTTGAGCCTAATCATAGGCAGAGTTTAAGAATTAATTTTTAAAAATGTAAAATAAATGATACTTTTTTGTTAGATATTTATAGCAGATTGACATTTTGGTTTTGTGTTATGTTTGTCTAAAATAATGGTCTAATTAAAACTTCGCAAAAAGAGTAGACAAAATAAGCAAATGTTTCAGCCTATATTTGTCAATATTTGTTATTTATTTATTTATTTATTTATTTATTTATTTATTTCTCTGTATTTTTTATTATTTTTGTTTTAGAAATTATTAGTGATTTAGGAGGTATTGATTGATTTTTTTAGTACTACTACTACTAGTAGTACTACTACTACTACTTTTTTTAGCATTACTACTAGTTTTTTCTAAGCAACATATAGTAATTATATTTATTATAAAAATGAATAACAAAACAACATCAATAATAATAATAATAATAATAATTATTATTATTATTATTATTATTATTATTATTATTATTATTATTAGTAGTAGTAGTAGTAGTATTAGTATTAGTATTATAGTAGTAGTATATAATAATTCAGGATGAGGAGAAGGAAGCCATTCTTTAACCCTGCCATGTCTTTATTTCTCTTTAAAAGCTGCTGTAGACGAACCCAAAATCTGCTATGTCTTGGATGCCATACTGTTCATCTATGGAGTCGTTCTGACTGTTCTTTACTGCCGAATGAAGGTACACACCTTAATTCATCATCTGTTTATCACATTTTTATCAGATTTGATCAAATCTGCACAACTGTAGGTTATATATAAGAACTTATCTTGAACTTACACTCCTGGACAACATTTGGCATGTTAAGCATTTGTCTGGACTGAAAAGCATCTTAGCATTAAGATAATTGCTAAATGGTAGAGAGAGCACTGCATTCAACATTTCTTTACCAAGGTACCAAATAAAATGGCTGCTGTAGATGGCAGATTGTGCAATGATCATAAGTACAATGAAAAACAAATGTTTTCAGTGACAAACTTAATTCTACTTATTTAATATAAACAAATTTTAAAAATGATGTTTGCAATCTGTAAGTGAATTTTTGACCATTCTTGCTGCATACAAGACTTGAGCAACTCAACATTCTGAGGTCACTGTTGTCTGATTCTCCTCTTCGTGATGTGCTGAACATTTTCAATAGTAGACAGACCTGGACTGCAGGCAAGCCAATCATGCAGACACACTATATGTTTTTGAAGTCATACTGCTGTTACTTGTGCAGAATGAGGTCTAGCATTGCCCTGCTGAGTTCCTGGAAAAAGATGTGGTAATGATGGCCACATATGCCTCTCCAATGTACGCCTCTGCATCAATGGTTCCTTTATGCAGAGGTGTCTGCATGCTACTTCGTTACTATACTTAAGTAGAATTTTTGGTTATTTATACTTTACTACAGTAATTATTTTCAGATGACTTTTTACTTCTACTCACTTACATTTCCATGCAATTATCGGTACTTTCTACTCCTTACATTTTAAAAACAGCCTCATTATTTCTACCTATTTCAGTTCGGTTTCTCATCATTCAAAAAAAAAAAAAAACACCTTATCTAGATAAACTGCGCCATCCAGAAAGAGTGAATGTGACTGTGGTTGGATAAGTATAAACAACACGTATCTCGTCACTGTCCAGTAAACTCAACGCAGCGCTTTAAGGCAGCACTTGAAGTTTCTAACTTGTGCCTGTGGATCCAAAATCCTCCAAAACCAACAGAAAGATGAAGTGTAGTCCTCAAACAAGTTTATTCTGTCTTGTGTTTCCACACAGGTCAGTTTGTATTGTTTTATCAGGACAACAAACAAAAGAATAAATAAAAAATATTGCTTAGCATAAGAGGCTACGCTAAGAAACCTGTGCTACCTCAAACTACTGCCCTGATCTCCTCAGGGAAAAGTAATGGAGTACAGAGTAAGTTTGGAATCGGGGAAAGCAATCGATTACCAGAAAAATAAAGGATTTACTCTAAATAATAAAATAATGCTCCTAAATAACATAAAAGACCATACAACACAAAATAGCCATACAATTGCTATTAAATATACATTTAGTGCAAAATGGCTCTTACATGACTAAAATGTTTTCATTTTCAAGAGCTGAAACAGGTAGCCAGTACATCCCAAAAAATGTCAACATCATAATTTTAATATAACATTATAGTCATTACGGCTTTTAGAAAAAATTTATTTTGGGGATGGGGGGTGGGGTAGTGCACTATATGCCCCTGTGGCACAGCCTAAGTTTTGGCATTTGTTTCCCTTACATTACTTTTATACTTTAAGTAGTTTTGAAACCAGTACTTTTGTACAAACCGGATTCCAAAAAAGTTGGGACACTAAACAAATTGTGAATAAAAACTGAATGCAATGATGTGGAGGTGCCAACATCTAATA
>BRDA01001123.1:0-35582 GCA_036984385.1 Crenuchus spilurus | reverse complement strand
GTGAAATTTTGAATCAACATATTTCTCCTTTAAAATGTTACATTTACTCAGATTAAACTTTTGATCTGTCATCTATGTTCTATTACGAATAACATTTGCCATCTCCACATCATTGCATTCAATTTTTATTCACAATTTGTTTAGTGTCCCAACTTTTTTGGAATCCGGTTTGTACTTTTACTGGAGTAAAAAGCTTAAGCTGATACTTCAACTTCTATAAAAGTCTTTTTAAACCCCAGTATCTATACTTCTACCTGAGTAATGAATGTCAATACTTTTGACACCTTTAATAACCTTTAATAATGCAGATTATCCATGCTGTGGCACTGACACACCCCCATCAAAAAATATTTGTTTTATTTATTTATTTTATTTTTTGTTCGCTATTCATTGGTAACTGTCTAGAAGACCTTTTTCATCTTTGGTGTACAGAATCAGTTTTTTTTCCCAAAAACAAGCTGAAATATGAACTCCTCTGGCCACAGAACACATTTCTTGGTTTTTCAGTCCAACTCAGATAACTTTTGCGCCCAGAGAGCTCACCAGCGATTCTGTACACAATCAATATATGGCTTCTTATTTGCATAATACAGTTCAGGTAGAAATTCTTTTGATTCAGTGGCTGGGAAGTGACAATGATTTTCCAAAGTACTCCTGAGCCTATATGGCTATGTCCATCACTGTAGAATGAGTTTCTCAAACAATAGTCCTTGAGGGCTTAATGGTCATGTATCTCCAGCACCAGTTTCTGCTCTTCACACCCTGAATCTTCTCAAGATATTAAGAACTATAGATGGTGAAAGACAAATTCTTCAATTTTGCACTGAGGAACACTGTCTGAACAAATTGGCAGTTATTTGTTTGTAATAAATAAAATTGTTTATATTTAACTAATAGAATTACATCAATGAAGACACTGAAAACATTTATTTTTTTGTCTGTTAAATATGAGTTTAAGTGAATTAACAAATTATATATTTTTATATAATGTTCCAACTTTTCTGGAAATGTGGTTTATAGATGCAAAGTTTCTTTACATATTTCTTCCAAGTGGATCAAATAAATAAAAGTTGTGTTCAGCTGGTGATAGGGTGAATTTGTAGTGGAGAAATTGGAACATGCCAAGGTGTAGGTGGTGGTTTTTGGACACTATGGGTTAAATACATTAAAATAAATAATGTTGCTGACACATTTATTGCATTTATTGTTGAAATGTTAACTTTGATAGCACCAGTTAATGTATATATTTATATTGTATAGTGCTTCATTAGTAACACATTTAATATTGAGTTCAATAATTTGAAACTGTTTTCATGTTGAAGACTATTTTCTATTTAAGTCGACTAAGTTGTTTTTTTTTTTGTTTGTTTGTTTTTTTTCAGAATTTAACCAACAAATCAGTATTTTAAAATATGAACTTTATTCATATTTACATCTGTTTATAGTGGGTCCATTTCAAATAATGTTTTTATCTTTACAGTTAATAAATGACACTGCCAAGACCAGCTCTAATGTAAAGGTAAGAATATATTTTAACTAAAGCTTACAATAACATTACATTGTTAAATGTGAAGAGGAATTAAGTTAATTTGGAGGGTTTTTTTTACTGATTTCAGTTACTGCTTTTGTTTTTCTATCTTATTCATTTTCCTTTGCACTGTTTCATTCAGAGTGTTCATGTGAGTTGAAAAATTACATGAGCTTAAATGTGTTCATTTGCCTATCACCGTCAATATTAAATATTTTTATTTAAATTACTTTGTACAGTGTTAGAATGTGCCTGTGTTAAGGCAGGTAGTAAATCATAATACATTTCAGTCCAATAAGAATATTAGTTAATGCAGAGGAATCCAAGCCCTTGAGGTAGAACACTACTGATATTTCACCAAGCCTTTACATAAGATCTTGTGTAAAACTGATACCAAAATGACTGACCAGTCTGGTTAACATCTAGATGTTTAAATGGATGCGATTTAAAGCATTAAAATGCTCATGATGTTAATATACAGGTTGACCACAAAAACAGTCCTTGATTTCAAGTAGTTATAAAATCAAAACTTATAGAACTCATATAAATATGTTTATAAATATGGTGACCATATTACGTTAGCTCAACGTCATTTCTGTGGTCTCAACTGGATCTTTATCTGACTTTTAAATGACTCCATGAAACATGGAACTGGAAGCAAGCAAATGGTTCATCCAAAAATCACACATACATTATTTTCCACTGAACTGAAGCTGGGAGGCTAACGTTTCTAACAATCAACTCAATAGTCACCCAAGTAGCCAAATCATTTGCTTTACAATAAATCATCAAAAATTCTTTCAGCTCACTCAAACCACATTCAGGTCTTAATCCTGTTTCATGTATATGAATTTTGGAAGATAAATAAATACTGACTAAGTGTGACTTGAATAACTTGGCTCTGCAAGGATCCAACAGATAAGAAAAAAAGGAAACTATCATTAACTACAAAGCCAAAAGTATCAGTTAAAGTAACAGGAAATGAGTAAACAGGAACAGTTGAATTTCTCAAGACAGAAACCAATATTTTATTAAGTTGATTTAGCTTTTGTCTCAATTTTCCATTTTTACCACTAAAATTCAGTACCACAATATTTTCCAAACTGATTTCTGGGTAATTTAGTGATCACTGTCAGTAGGTCCTTACTACTTCTGTAATGGAGAACCCCACAAGCCTTACACTTTTAGAAATACTCAGACCTAATGGTCTGGTGGTAACATTATGACCTGTGTCAGTGTAGCTCAAATATTAATGCCTGTCAATTTCTCCCATATCCAACATATCAGTTATGAGAACCAATTGCTCTCTTACCATCTAATAAATCCCACCTTAATTTGTGCCAGTTTACATGATAATCAATCAATTTTATTTACATCATCTGTGAATGGTCTTAATGCTTTGGCATATTCTTTGTAGCTGCAAATAAGATTTGCTCAATGTTGAGAAAGAAATATTCCCTGCAAATCTGTTTCAGTTTATGTTTTAATTAAATATTTTTGGGATATCTTGCACTCACAGTCCTCTTGATGTCATGCCACTGCATTTTCACTGGGTTAAGGTCTTATATTGCTGCCATTCCCCCATAACTGTGTTCAATGCTCTCGGAATAATGTACAGTCCATACTTTCATCTATACTTTTGTCCATAATACTGTTCTGCATAGTGTATAGTCTATATTTATATATATAGTCTATATTTATACCTATACTTTATATTTAACTACTGTTCTGGGTAAAACTGGGACCTTGGGATTATAATTTCGTTCCACCTTATGTACAACATGTGATGCGAATGACAATATAGTTTCCTTGAATCCTTAAGGTCAGGACACTGACTTGGCCATTCCAAAATGCAAATTGTATTTTTCAGCCATTCTTTTGTTGATTTATTTGTGTTCTTTTGTGTTTTTGTCTTGCGGCATCATCCAAAGTCTTTTTAGCTTAATGTCATGGACTGTTGCGCTTACATTTTCCTGTAAAATGTTTTGAATTCATTGTTTCTTTAGTGATAACAAGGTGTCCATGCCCTGAGGTAGGAAAGCAGTCCCCAAACTACAATGCTCCCTCCACCATACTTCACAGCTTCAATGGAGTTTTGTTGTTGGTGTGTGCAGCTCTTTTTCTGTCAAACAGAGCATTACAGAACATATAGAACAATGTACTCGAAGCTTTAGAACATGCAGGTGGTCTTAAGCAAAGTTGAGACAAGCCACAATATTTTTTGTTTTTATTTTGTTTTGTTTTGTTTTTTTAGACAGTAGTGGCATTCTTTCATTTGTGTGTAAATGAACAATATTCTTGTTCAATGTTTTTCTAATACAGGTTTCATGAACAGAGGCTTTTGGAGTCTTCTGTAGGTCTTTTGCTGTTACTCTGAGTGATTTTATCAAAATGTTCACTCCTAAGGAGCATAGCAACAGTCCTGAATTTTCACAGTTTGTAGACCATTTAGATTAGCTTAGATTAAATTAGATTCAACTTTATTGTCATTGTGCCGAGTACAGGTACAGAGCCAATGAAATGCAGTTAGCATCAAACCAGAGTGCAATGTATAATGTTGTTTACATAAAGCGCAGTAGGTAATCATTGAGGTGAAACAGTGAGTATGTCTAGATACAATAGAATACAGCCTAGTATTTTCATAAGTAGGTTCATGTCCCTAAAACCTTTCAAATCAAATTTATTTATATATTATTTTTTTACAAGTGATGTCACAAAGTAGTTGTACAGAGCTCCTCTAATAAAAAAAAAAAAATTAATTAATAACACAAAACTCCTAGTAAGCAAGCCAATAGTGACAGAGGTAATTCTCCTCTGGTCAACTACTTATAAATTTATAATAGAAAATTATTGTACAATCATATGATGTTGCTATAGTGTTCGTGATATACTAACAGTAATGATACAAGAACATAAGAATGATGCAAGTAATGATGGTGGTTAATGACAGTAATAATATTAACCCTCTATGGCATAGTGTTGCCCTCAGACAATAAACTACCTCTTAGGGCTTTACATCTTCTTTTTAAATAAAAATAAATGTTTATATAATTCCAGTGTCACATGACTTGTTAAATGACCAATAAAATGTGGTGCTGAAGTACAGGGGCGTAGCACCAAATTCTGGGAACTATGCATGAGCAGTGCCCATCACCCTCCCTCCCATCTCCCCACATTATTAAATATAATTTATTTTAATATTTAAAGGAAAATAAAAATAAAATTCTAGACTTCCCAAGGGCTGTCCCCCCACTTGGGGCCCTGGTGACTCAGTTCCACTTTTCACCCCACTATGATGCTTCTGCTGACTTGAGTCACTGTCTGTCTGAGGATGGAGCAATCCTTTCAGCAAAATATATACAGTATATTTATATATACAGTATATTGCATGTTTTATATTAGTTCATATTAGAAGTGTTATAGAAATCCTTGGTATTTTAGTACAACTGTTGCACACTGTTGCTCTGAGGCAAAAAACTAACACTTCGTTTTGGAGGGGGGCGGGGGGTCAAATTTTATGACTGATACATTATCGGGGACCACCAATCTTCCAAAAAGTATGAAGGAATATTTTTTTCATAAAAATGCCATAGAGTGCCACTAATAATAATGGCAACAATTAGAGTTCAAATATAAGGCAGGCAGCTCATCTGGAACAAGTCATAGTAGTTGCTTGGTTAGTCTAAGGCAGGAAAAAACCTTTTTGTGAAAGGATCTCATCAGTCACAAATTTCAGTAGATTATCTTTCATCAGTGTTGGGCCAGCAAGGACAGTGCTCCATTCACGTATATCATTCACTGCGAGGGGGGCCCCAAGTGCCCATGGGGGCACCAATAAAAGTCAGCCCCAGACAGCATTTGTGCTTATAGGGCACCCAAATGCCTAGCACTGGCATTTGGTTGTCCTAAGTACAAATGCTACAGGCCAGACTGGTACGCAGTCACTCACTCAGAAACAGGTAGAGAGATAGACTTAGTTCTGTATGGATTTATAGAGTACAAAAAATGTGAATTATCAGAGTGTGGCTAATGACTCAGGTAGTGCTGTCTATAACAGCCTACTTTAACTAGAACATTTTTTTCATATTAGCCCAGTTCTACGTTGGTTTCTAATGAAATCAAAATTCTTTGTATAAAGCCCTACATGGGCTCACACCTGAGTATCTATGAAACTTCTTTTCATTTCACCACATTTATGAACCATCTCATATACTTAGATCACAGGCCATTGGCTTCTTTCTAGTTCCCAGAATTCAGAAAACATCAGCAAAGGAAAGAGCCTTTTCTTATACAGCCCCTGAACTCTGGAATAACCTTCCAGACAACATCTTGGACTCAGCTAATTTCACAACCTTTAAGTTCAGACTGAAAACTTACTTGTTTAGCTTTTGGTAATTAGTGCTTCCCACTAGATAAAGTTCGCAGATACAGGGGTTTACTGGACATAGGAAATCATGGTAAACTGAGATGCTGGTGCTGTTATTCCATTACTTGCATGCATTCATTCTGGTTTGTTGACAGTTGAGCAGAGGAAAACCAATGATTAATGGTGCTCCCATGTCTGTGTTGCCTTCTGGCTCTCTCCTTTTAGTAAGAGTCATTGCTGCAGCATTTTGAACTAATTGTAGTTTATTTAGGTTTCTGCAGTAATCTAGCCTTGACCTAATGAAGGCATGTACTAATCTTTCTCCATCATGTAGGGATATGATATTTCTTTGCTTGGAAATATAATGGCGATGTAGAAAGGCTGTTCTAGTAGTCTATGTGTGGATAAAATGAGAAATCGGAGTCAATTATGACATTTGTTTTTTGCTGATAAACCTGGTGTAACAGTGAAATCAGCTAGATTTAATGTTAAGTTTGATCATTTATTTCAAAAGGACAAAAAATAAGAACCTTTGTTTAGTCACTGTTTTGAACTAGGAAGTTGCACAACATTCAGCATTATATTTCTTTTACACAGTTTTCCATTTTCCTATCTAATATTGTCATTAAGTTTACCTGATATGTACAGTTGTCTGTTAACTGAATAATAATAATAATAATAATAATAAATTTTATTTGTAATGCACTTTACATTTGAAAACAAACCTCAAAATGGGCTACAGAGCAAAAATCACCGATAAAACACATAGAACCAACAATATCTTTAAGAATGGTAAAATCTACTAAAAAGAAATGTTTTAAGTCCTTTTTTAAAACTTTCAACAGTCTGTGGTGCCTGCAAATGATAATGTAGTAGTAAAAATATTGTATTTTCTTATAGATGTGCCTTGTAGCAACAGCGGCCTTCATCAGAGACAAGAACAAGATCATTTGTTATCTTAATAAGAGTTGTCTCAGTGCTGAATGAGACCTTTTCATGAATGTGGTTTTTATGCAAATATGAGCAGAGTTGTTGGGCCACAGCTTTTTCCTAGATCTTAGACATAAATGGTAAATTAGAAATAGGTCTATAATTGGACAATATATTAGGATCTTGATTTGATTTCTTGATCAAATGTTATAATAACTGCCTGTTTCAAAGCTTGGGGTATGTCTCCTATAATGGGACAAGTTTACTATTGTTAAAATAGGTTTGATTCTAACTTTAAGTAGTTTTGAAGGGGTATGGAGGTTGTACAGTTTGATAAAGCAATAATTTTCTTCCGGTTCTAGTTGTGATATTGGAATAAAATTTCCAGCCTGTTTTTTACAACTGTGTTTTGTTCTTTCTCATCTAAACCTGATAGCAGTCAGCTTGGAGTTAAGGCTGCAGATGTAGTTTTTTGTCTAATGTTTTCTATTTTATTATTGAAAAAGTACATAATGGTATTACTGGTGAGATTAGCTGGAATCAGAGGTTTAGTGTCTGACTGATATTTTGTAAGTTTAGAAATCACACTAAAAAGTACTCTAGGATTAATTTTATTGGTTTCAATGAGTGATGAGTGAGCATGCTTTTTTGAGTGCCTTTCTGTACCTTTCCAGAGCATATACTGTTTGTTTTAAGGTGCGATTCTTATTGTTATACCAGTGGACAAGCTTTTCCTTTCTCACCTTTTTATATTTGAGAGGTGCTACAATGTCTAAAGTTGATTGGAAGGTATCTCCCAAATTTGTCTTTTGTATGTTGTTTACATTGAGGCATGGTTCACACTAAACACTCTTTCTTGAGAACAAACTTGTTAATAATCAGGCTTTCTGTGCATTTGTTTAATATGCAAAGCACAATTTTAAGTTTTGTCAATTTCATTTTACTTTGATAATGAGCTCTTGAAGAAATCATTAGCATGTACTGTGGATTCCCAATTAAAAAGTACTCAATAAAAGACACAAACAGTTCGTCTTTGTTATATTAGGTTAGTTAGATTATATTTGTTTATAATAGTCAGCTTTTACAAGCATAATCAAACTTAAGACCAAATAACATTTTTTAATGTTTTTACATGCCTAAAGCCTAGTATTTTTTATTTAATGCATTTTTATTCATTCACAGTGGTACAACAAGAGAGAACTAAGCAGTGATGACTAATATTAGCAGGATGTATGTAAGCACTTTGTGGTTTCTGTGAAGATCAGTTTAGCAACATTTTTGGGGGACCGGAATGTCAGTTTTAGAAAATCTGATTCTTTATCTTTTATCTTTTAAACATCACAGTCCATATGCATCTTGTGAGTAGGGGTGTAGTACCAAATTCTGGGCCCTATGCACAAGCAGTGCCCAGCACCTTTAATATTTGTACCCGCTTTAACATTTAAAGGAAAATGTAATTCCAGACTTCTCAAGGGCCCACCCCCTCACTTGGGGCCTTGGTAACTCAGTCCCACTTTTCATCCCACTACGACACCCCTGATTGTGAGACACATGTACATTAAATCTTAACTGCTAGTCAAGTATGACATTTCCATTTAAATCATGTTTCATTGAACTATAAGTTGTATAAGTCAAGGATAATTCAGTTTATTTCCATTTCATTGTCATAATACACCTACTGGGATGATACTGGATATTCCCAAGACAATAGTGTTGCTGACAGAACCCAATCTCGTATAACTTTACAGAAGAAGGACCGAATGGAGCACTGATCTAGAACATGTTCTTGTCAGCAATGTCTTAGTAAATAAAATAAGAATCTGATCCTAGATCAGCTCTTATACTCTGTGAATGTTTGTGAATGTGAGCCAATATTCTTAATTTTTATTGCAAATTAATGTAACAAGATTTGATTTAAGTATGTTTGGATAATTTCAACTGATAGATTCATTGTGAAGTGTGTACACAATCTAAAAGCTGCCATTTTCAGACTGTGTAAAAAAAAATAAATTAAAAAGGTTTGAGGCTTTGTTGAGATAGCAATGATATGCACAACATTATTACAATATTTACATTATGTAAAGGTTCTTTAAACACTTAAAAGTTTCTTCCTCTCAAAAATGTCTTCTTCAAAAATCAGGGAACTGAAAGTGACTCATCTATTGCATCACTCAAAGAACGCTTTGTGTCACTTTTTAAAGAGGGTATGGAAATGGTGTGAGTCCTTGTACTGTTTCTATTTTCAATCTCTTTTTGTACTTTTATATTTTACAGAAGGATGCTGGTGCTGGTGAGGGAGTTTATGAGGTAGGTTTTTACTTCTATTTTATGGATTACATTGTAAATGCAACATCAATGGTTAAAACAGGCCATGCTGAGCTTATCTGGGTCACAGGCTTTGATGTGGGTATGTTAAAAATGGAATACCAATAAAGTAAATATGAAAGTAGTGGTCCAGCTTTCCAGCTTTTATTAGTGAACCACAATGCTCAGACCACGCTACCCATCATATGAATAGTATCTTAAGCTAAAGATTATTTAAACATGGGAAAATATAATGAATATTAAATTCCAGTTCCAGAACATTCCAGAACTTTAAATATTGAAGGTATTCAAAATGATGATAAGAATAAGAACAATCAGTCACTGATTTAGCAAATGATAATAATAATAATAATACTCACTTACATTGTAAATAATAATAAGACACTGACAGTCAGAGCAATATTAATATTTTTTTATTATTATTTTAATAATTGTATAATAATAATAATTATTATTATTATTATTATTATTAGTAGTAGTAGTAGTAGTAGTAGTAGTAGTAGTAGTAGTATGTGTGACTCAGACAACTATATAGGGAAATTCACAGCATGCATATATTTTATTCAGAGCAGGCAAATGTGGATTCTTTCTGTCTGCCACTGATGTGTCACATCCTCCATGTCTCCATTTCAGGGTCTTACACAGCGTGCTGAAGACACCTATGAGACCATCCAAATGAACAAGGCCAAAGCATAAGACATGAAAGGAAAACAGAAAGATTATCAAGCCTTTCCTCCCATATTTCAGATGCTATATAATGTTGTGCCTGTGTGTTTATGTTGTATATAATATAAAATATACTTTCTGCTTAAGTATATTTTTCTATTTAATGCCATTTCACCACTCTATATGTGTAACATCCATTTCCTGATTTGTAATATAACTTTGTGTGCTTTCTTTATTTTACAACTGTTGAGCTTTTCATATTGAATGTATGACAGCATTTTAGGGCCACTTTTAAAAATAAAAGCAGTTGACTTCGAGAACTTATAATACTTCGATAGTAAAATCATAATATTTTGAGATTAAAATAAAAATATTTTGAGATAAAAGTACTAAAGTAAAAATACTTGTATGGGGCTGCCAGTCTAAGACACACAGATGGAAAAGATACTAATAACAACCTGATACTGATGGGCCAACAGATTTAGTATTTCTTAGTGAATTTGATTAAGTATAACTTTGCCAAATCCATATGTCATCTCATGAGGAGATTGCTTTCGTTTTGCAAACTCTTTGGCCGTAATGTGACTTTCCTGCCTTTGATGCCACTTTTTCTATGACTTTTCTCGAAAGTCAGATGTTTTTTTTTTTTGTTTTTTTTTAAATTCTTTTAAAGAAGGCCCTTAAATGTTGTCTTTCTCGCTAAAGCTGTTGTAAATATACTGAGGTTGCACTTCCAGCTTTGGCTGCCATAACAACAACCACATCTTCCTCCGACCACACAGTGTCCGATTCACTTCCTGTTTTGTGACCACGCTGCCTTCCTGGCAGAAATGCGCTGAAATTTAAATACAAGTGAAAGCAGGAATAAAACGAACAATGCAGCGCAGCATATCTACATTTAACAGTTTTATGCTGGCCATTTACAGTGCTGTAACAGTCTGTAACACATGGTTAGGTCCAGAAAAACTCCACAGCCAAATCTGTGTCTAAAGCCTGTCACTGAAACTAGCCCAAAATCTAGTGTCCCATCACAGAAGCTACACATTGCTAAAATAAGTACAGATGTACTACTCTTAAATCTTATTCTAATATTACATTCATGTTGTTTTCTTTTTTTAGATTTTATAATTTTTGTAGCATTTAATGATATTATAATTTCAATATAACAAGTGGAAAGAAAACAAGTTAATATTTACTTGTCTCTCCTTTTCCTTCCTTTCTGTGACCTATATTTCCAGATCCAGTCAATCATTAAACGTCTATATGAAATGTCATCAAACATGGAATTACATGGGTAAATTAAAAGTAAACTAAAACCCCCCAAACCCTTGTGATTTTCATCTGTGACTGCCTTTTTCAACATTGCACAATTTGTTAGAAAGACATGAACCAAGTCTATTGTATCCAGACTGTATTATATACAGTTTATGAACCATATCTGCTCAATGAATGGACATGAACTGCAGTTTAAAGAGAAATTCCATCAATTTTCCATCAAACATTCTACTCAAGTAATAAATGTATAATGTTATAATGTAAACAGATTAATTCAGAGTTGTTTCATCCTAGAGAAATGATTGATTCTGAAAATGCTGGAAGTGTTCAGAGTCTCCCTGCTAAAAAAAAAAGCATAGACCAGCATGATGCTGGACTTGGTGACCAGCGTTTGTGTTTTGAACATGTTTTTGCTGGGATCCTCATGCATCATGCTGGTCTGTGCTTTTTTTCAGCAGGGCTCTAAAAGCTAAAAAAATTTACAGTGCTTACAAACACATTGCCTGATGCCTGAGACATAGTAAAAGGGGACATTTTAACTTCATAAACATTATATATACAAACTCAGAGGACACATTTTGAAAATGAAATGGCTGTCCTTGGTTTCTATCAACACCCCTGTATAATCGGTAAGTTCTTCTACTAATCACCATTTCACACCACACCACGCATGAACATTAGTCAAATGAAAGAAAGGAAAGCATGTCAAAGCATAACGAAGAACCATTTAATTTTGAGAAGACACAGATATAGAAAATATGTATAGACAGAAGTTATAGGAACTGGATGTGAAAACAGGAAGATTTGAACTGTGCTCTTGTGCTAACCCCCACCAGGCCTCACTGTTTTATCTTAACTTTATTTTTATATGTTTTATCATAAAATTATGACACATGGTTTAGTTGAATCAAACAAATCTTTACCTGACAGCTGATAATAGTCAAAGATGAACAACAAGATATGACTCCTCTCTTTTGTATATATTTAAGAAAATAAGAAAGTAATAATCTTGGAATGAGAGTAATAAATGGACTCAGGCTATTTAAGAGGTCTAAACTACTATTTCTTCTTTGAATACCTTTTTTAATCCCTGATACCAACAATTTCTGAATAAGAACTCAATAATATGAACACCACATAAAAAATTTTGTTTTGGTGAAAAGCTTCAGTAAATGTTTTGGAGATTGGTGCTGACAGCTAAAGCCTGCACTGAAGTTTACTATAACAGGCTGTGACACGTTGAGTGTGTACACATTAGATATGAATAACAGGAGTTGGGACATAAAATAATATACCACAGAACTGCAGCTAAAGAGCAAGTTGTAGCACTTCACTTTATAACAGCAGTGAGAGAATGAATAGCAGAATGAAAAATCCACAAACCTCAGGTTTAACCAGAGGGGATGAGTGTACTAGTTGCAGGATTAAGCTTGTGTGCCTGGAGAAGATTTTTCTAAATGCTCAAGAAAGAATCACCTCAAAAATTCCATCTGCTTAAAAAAACAGTGTAGACTTTTATACAATGACAAATGAATAAGCACTGAACTTGCAAGATGACCTACAAGGTTTTATGGAATAACAAATGACACTACTGAAATTGGGACCCTTACTAGAATTCCCAACCTGATGAAAATTTTCGGCGTCTCTCTCCCCCGCGCTGGATAGCTGGAGCCATTAACAGCCTTTGTCTGCTGCTCTGCTGTGCTTGTCATGCAAATCAGCGCGTCATCACACATTCAGTCTGACAGAGAGTCTCCCTCAGTTTTGTGGGAATAAGTCCTCTTTCCACAAAGGAAAAAAATATTTATATAAAATAATAGAGCAGGAATCATGCTACAGTCTTGCATGTGCGTATTCACACAAACACACACACACACACGAGCCAAGCGAGCGGCTGAGGCCGAATTGAGACGTGCGGTCGAGGCCGAATACCAAAACAAAACTCGCCCTACAACATGCTCCCTAGACCCTACACACTAGCCCTCCAGACTCTCATTTACATCACATTATCTCTCTATTGGCTCACAAGAAGGGGTTTTTTTTCTGTAAACCTGGGAAATGCAATGTAAACCCAAAGCGGTTGACAATTGTTCCATTTATCCCACAGTTAATAAGACTTATTTCATACTTATTTCAAATAAGGCTTCATAACCCAAGTAAAATTTTAAATTGTCTGCTTGTATTTTGAGTAATAAAAACATACTTAATTTAAATAATAAAATGTTTTCTACTTATATGGGTAGCCTTCAAATAAGTACAGATCATATGGGAGCACACTTAGGACCTCCAGAGCACCCAGTACAAATAAAAAACCCACCTACATGTCAGCAAACCCTGTGGCATGCATGGGACACATCACATACTGTAAACCTTCATGTGTGAAGTATATTTGTAAAAAAATAAGATCGCTCACCTCTCAGTGCTGAGGTCTTGAGTTCAAGTCCCCATCTTGGTGGAGTTTCTCCCCGTGTCTGCCGATGTCTCTGGATTCCTCCCACATTCCAAAAACATGAGGGTCAGGTGAAGTGGGTACTCTAAAATGTCCTTGTGTGTGTGTGTGTGGGTGTGTGTGTGTGTGTGTGTGTACACGTGCACCCAGTGATGGATTGCTGTCCTGGGCTTAGTGAGCTTGATTTTGTGGCAGCTGTTTCTAGGTGTTGATACAGCATCAGCAGGTCATGTTAATTAACCACATATGACAATCTCTTGTTCAAAGGACATCCACATGTGTTTAAAATGATGCTTAATGTTCCTTAAGCTCCTTAGTACAAGATAGCAATACAGATGCAAAGTAAAGAGCAAATTACAGTAGACTACTATTCTAATCATTATACTCTCTGATTAATTTCTGCAGCAGGTGATTAAGACATACAGTATGATGTTCTAAAACATATTCATTATGAAGCCTTAAATAAAATCTGGATGCAGTTTTATGTGTTTTTCAGAAGCTATTTGCTATTTAGGTGACTACTGAATTCTAGTGGTTGTTAGAAATGTTAGCCTTGCAGCTTCAGTTCTATCCATCAAGGGTAATGACAAGTTGTGCAAATGTTACTTTAAAGGACAGAATATGTTTTAGTCCTGTTTTAGCTAATGAAAACATGAAATTTGAAACAAAATACACTAAAATACACTAAAAACATGTTGCATCCGGAAAGCTCTCAGCTTTGTGGAGGACCTATCACATGGTCTCTTCACACTGCTGCCTTCCGGTAGAAGATACTGCAGCATTTAGACCCTCACTGCCAGACTGTCCCAACAGTTTCATCACACAGGCTGTCAGACTCCTTAATGCACCCAGACTGACTCGCACTGTGCTTGCCTACATAAATATTGCAATATTTGTACATTATACTACAAAACCAGCTGCTATAAACTCTATTATCTGCTGCTACACACTAGACATCACTCAGTACCAGATACTGACCAACATCACATTTGTCCTTCGTCCTGTCTAGTTAGACGAGCAGCGTTTTGTACTTGTTAGGCTTGTAGATTATGTATGACAAAAAAAACTCTTGAACTTGATTTTAAACTATAACAGATTTTTTAATGTTACAATCAAACCAAAGAACTAAATATTTGATTCACATCTGTTGCAAAAATCTTGTGATATTTTTGTTTTTGTCATATAAATTGGCACTGCTTTCAATAATGCTTTCAGAAGGGTTTGAAATCTCTACTACCATAACATGCATTTATTTGGAATTTCTCATGGAGCTGAGACAGTCACATATGAAGTACACATGGAATACCTCTTCCTCTGTTCACTAAAATCTGCAGGAGGATGACTTCAGAGTTAGTATGTTGCTGTTGGCACTGCTGGATTTCAGACTCCTCTTACAGTACTTCTCAAGGATCACATTCCTGGCATCACTGAAGTTGATCCCTCAGTATCCTTTTCATCTTCCTAGGCTGACGTTATCTTTGATGCGGACACTGTTTGGGATACTGTGGTAGAAAACAATGTGTTATAGTAATGCAGTTACTTTATCCTGTACTTTTACATTAAAACATTAAAACCAAAACATTATAGTTAATTTTCTTGTAATCACATTCGTTCATTCATACGAACTGCAACACTTACATTCATCATCTGTTGATAGTTCCTGATTTTCCTTGACATAGGCATTGTGGCAACTATTTGTGAAGGGGATGTGACCCCCTCATATTTAAAAGATATTTGTTTGGACCCCCCGCCCCCCACAGAGTTTGAATGCTTACTAGTAATTTGCATGAAATTCATGAAAGACATTACTGATTTAAAGGCATAATCTAGAGCAGCTTAAAGTGAACTTTATTTTATTTTGGCCAGTATAAAAATGATAAGCCCATTTAATTTTAACTTTCATTTCTAGGAGCAAAATTGGGAAAAACAGTGTATGAGGAAAGAATAGTGGAAAGGAAAACAATAGGAGAAGGGAGATGGATGTTATCCACAGTAGGAAGGAACCTTTAAAGCTATTTTGTTTGAAAAATTTTTTGCAGGTTGACAAAACTGACAAAAACGTTTGTCCAAAAGTGTTACCATTGCTTGGCACAGTGTAATTTTATGTTATGAAGGCTGCATGATGCCATGTCATTTTCTGTTACGAGTAGGCCTATCACTAAATAAGAAAAAATAAAAAGGCCCCCTAAATTCACTGTTGGTGGTTATCAAAATTGCACATATTCATTGGGTAAAGTTATTCATATTCTTATCTTTAAACATGCAGTTGAGTGTCATCATTGCTTGGCACAATGGCATATTGTGTTACAAATAAAATTAAATAAAGAATTTAAAAAATCAAAGTAAAATGACTGTCTCTTGTTCAGTGCAGAGGACGTCCACATGTCTTTTAACCCTTCAAAGTCTTGGGCTAATTTGAGTATTTGGATAACTCTGATGTTGCCTTTATATACCACACAAAATAATGCTTACCATGCCAGTGATAGGTGCACTGTCATTTTAAGAGCTACTCAGCTGCAGTGCGGTGTGGACAGGTTCTAAGTAGGGTGACCATCTCGAGACAAACAAATTGTGGAACAAGTAGCAAGTAAAACAATGTGGGTCAGACGTAATAACTTTAAACTTAAGATATAATGTCTACTTAACCAAAAACATTTATTCTTGCCTTTCAACCCCACTGAGCAAAAGATTAAGACACTGTCTGACCCAAAAGATGCTATACAAGACAAAACACTAATTTTGCAGCATCTTGTCTTTATTTGGATGATCTAAATTAGTCAACTGTCCAAAGGGCCGATAAGGCATTATACAACTAAAAGTATGCTTTCAGTTTTAATCAAATTAAAACTTAACAAACAAGGTTATGGTGCAATGTGGGCTTGAACATAAATTAAATAACTATTCTTAATTATCAGTTAATATTACATTAATTCATTTTAATGAATTACTAGTTACTATTAGTTATTAATTACTAATAAGCATTATTAATAACAAGATAATAAAATTAATATACATAATTAATAAAATATTAATAAATTATTACATATTAATAAACTGTCAAAAGCATGTAGCATAAAATGATCACCCAATTATGTGTGTCCCCTTGTTAGTCAACTTCACTCCAACTCATTACCACCAATTTTACACTTATTTTGGGCTGTATGGTCACTAGACCTCATTTACATAAAGTTATAACTCATTTTTTTGTAACAAAATAAGCAGAAATTCAGAATAATTTTGACAGTAGTTAAACTTAGAGGCATGTAAATTGATGGCTTATCACAAACTGGTAGATGCATGCACACAGACACTGATTTAAATGTTAATGTTTTAATATGAAACCTCTGACTACGTTAAAATACTTCTAGCTGATGTGACAGACAGAACAAACACTCAACATGTTAAAAATTTACAGTGGCAGGTGAACATGGACTGCTGGCCAATTTGCAAAACACCAGTTTACAAGTAAAGATGCGGTTTGATGGAGTGGCTCTCTGAACTGTTGGGTAAAAGTCAAGAGTAAGTCTATCGACGTATGTGTCTGTGTTTTTATTTTAAATTGGGTCAAATGAAAAAGCAGGACAGAATGCTCAGTTTGCGTGACACAGGACAAAGGTACAGCACAATGTAAAGCGGGACAGGTGGTCAGCCTAGTTCTAAGCAACAGTTTTCTCACTGTGTTAGTGTTACGATTTATGTTGCATCTTATATTTGGAATAACCTAACCATAGTATAAACATTTTATTTTCATCACATGTACAGTATGTGTACAGTTCTTTGTTCAACCTTACATGGAGTCCTGTGGAAGTAGTGTAAACATAACATATAAAACGTAAGGTTGAGATTTTAATTATATACAACTATTTATAACAAAAACAGTGTGTGGCCATAGGCTACATCACAGGACTTGCACTTCCAAAGAGTGAGGTTCCTTTTTTGTCTGCCAACCCAATCCAGTTTTTGTACTTTTACATACATATAAAATTATTTCACATTTACATTATGCTATATCCATTTGTACTTAGTCTATCAACCATCAAACAAAAACTAGCATGGTGTTCCAAACCAGCACTTTCAAAGCAAGCTTACATCAATGTTCAGCATAAGTTTGTTTCAATGCTGGGATGTCTTAAACTGCCATGTTGTTAATGCAGATGTAAAGTAAATGAGCAATGAGATTATTGAGTAATATAATCCAATTATAATTTTAGAGAAAACTGAATTAGAATAGAGTAATAATCAGGCCCCAAGTGGCTTAGCAGGCTAAGATGCCACATTGGAAAAGGGTGAAAATGGGCAAACATTTTTATAAAAAAAAAAAAAAAAGAATAGACTAATAATCATTATACTCTCCACTACATGGGCTGCTGCCTCTTTCTATGACAGGTGGTTGGAGTTTATCCAGCATGTGGCCAAACCATTAGTTGCTACATTTCTTTGATGTTCATATCTTTGTTTTCATTACAAAGGTGATTATGGAGGGAGACTGCCAAGATTTGCTACAGACATTTTATTTTGTAAGCCTCAAGCTTGTTTGACTCATGATGTCATGTTGAAACATCTTAGCAACTAGGAGTTCAGAAATACAGACTATGCCTGAGGTAGTTTTTTTGACAAAGTACAAGGAAATAAAGAAGTTGATGATAAGTTGTACTTGCTGATTCTGTTGTTTCACTTGATGAAATTCCAGAGGTCCTACATCAAAATCCAGCACACCCAGCGATAACCACACTGAATTGTGATTTTGATTTATCAACCAATTTATTCAGTGACAAAGTCCCTCACACTGTTAGAGTTTAAAAAGCTGTAATGTTTCTACACACTTTATTTAAAGTTGAATTGCTCATAAAGTGAAGGTGATGGACATCTTTGGAAACATTTGTATTAGATTGTTATGGGACCAGAAAATCCAGACCTTAGGACGTGGACCAAGTGCAGTGTAGCAAAAGCTAAAGACCTTCAAAAACATAACATTAAAGACTAAAGATTATCCTACATCTGGAAAAAAAATTAAAAAGGCATATGCCTGGGGGGGCATGAAATAGGCATGAAATACTGACTGCTAACAGGTGCAAAAATTGCATTGCAGTCAAACTCCCGAGAACAGGTGCAGAATAGTGATAAGTCTTTTGTGAAAAAAACACTTCTTAGAGTCGGCTGTTTAAAATTAATGGTCAGAGCCAGCTTGTGTCTGGGATCTGGAATAATTTTTTCCTCTTTTTTCTGTTTAAGTCACATAGGATTGGTCAGTTACACCATGTGTGGTTGGGTCTGAGTCTGCACAATAACAAGGAGGGGGAAAAGCAGGGGGATGATTGTAAATTCCATGCACACACAAAGAAAGAAAGAAAGAGAAGCTGCAAAAATACAACTCTCTGCACATGGAGGACAAAACAAAAACATATACATTACATTTTATTACAACTAAGTATAAATAAATAAATGCACATATAAATGAATACATAAATAAATGAATAAATAAACAAATACACACATAATTGTATAGAAAATAAATTAATTTTTTTTTTTGTCATGAAAAAGGACATACTTACATTTATATCAAATACATTTTAACAGTGTCACACTCTGTACCACACTGCCAAAATTTCACCAATATGTTGACTGTAGTACCAGGGAGAACAAAATACTGGACTTTCTATATGCAAATGTTAAGGATGCATACAGGTCCTCTGCACTTCCCCTACTGGGAAGATCGGACCACAACCTGGTGCTACTGACACCCACATACCGCCCAGTGGTTCTGAGACAGCCTGCAACAAAGAAGGAGATCAGGAGGTGGTCACCGGAGGCAGAGGAGGCACTACAGGTCTGTTTCGAGACCACAGACTGGGAGGTGTTATGTGAAGCAGCTGGTGAGGACATTGACAGCAGGACAGAATGCATAACGGACTACATAAACTTCTGCACGGACACTGTTGTTCCAGTCAGGAAGGTACGTTGTTTCTCAAACAACAAGCCCTGGATTACAAAAGACCTGAAGGGGCTACTCAATAGGAAAAAATGTGCCTTCCAAGCAAACGACAAGGAGCAACTGAGGCTGGTGCAGAAGGAGCTGAAGCTGAGACTGAGAGAGAGCAAGGAGGCCCACAGGAGGAAGCTGGAGGGAAAGCTCCAGCAAAACAACACAAGGGAGGTGTGGACTGGCATGAGGCAGATCACGGGCTTCAAAGTGAGAAATCACACAGTTGGGGGCAGCGTGGATGAAGCCAACAAGCTGAATACTTTCTTTAACAGATTCAGCACAACACCCCTCCCCCCCACCAACAGCAGCGTAGTCTCCCACACACCCCAACCTGCACCATTGCCCCTTGCTCTACCACTCACACAAACACCCCACCTCAATGCACAGCCGTTAACACAAGCAACATGGCAATCACCACGAACAATAGAGACACCACCCTCTCACTTATTCACCTCACAACCATCAACACAGCCATCACAGCAACCATCACAAACAATAGAAACACCTCCCACCCAATTAGTGGTGAAAACTGGCCAGGTGAAGAGGCAACTGGAGAAGCTGAGGCTGGGCAAAGCAAGAGGGCCCGACAACATCAGTACGAGGGTCTTGAAAGTCTGCGCTGCCCAGCTCTGTGGGATATTCCAGCACCTTTTTAACCTGAGCATACAGCAAGAGAGGGTACCAGTGCTGTGGAAGACATCATGCCTGGTTCCCGTTCCAAAAAAATCCACCACCATCACCTCCTTGAATGACTTCAGACCTGTAGCCCTTACATCACATGTCATGAAGGTCATGGGAAGAATTGTGCTGGCTCACCTAAGACCTCAAGTAAGCACTCTTCTGGATCCCTTGCAGTTTGCATACCAGCAACGGGTCAGTGTGGATGATGCAGTCATCTACCTACTGCAGAAGGCATATGCACACCTGGACAATAACAGCAACTCCACTGTGAGAGTCACATTCTTTGACTTTTCGAGTGCATTCAACACCATCCAACCTCTTAAACTTAAAGGGAAAATGGACAGAATGCAGGTGGACAGGTCCACCGTTGCCTGGGTCATGGACTACCTGTCTGAATGACCCCAGTATGTGCAATTGGGAGCTAGCCGGTCTGAGTGCTTGGTCAGCAATGTTGGAGCACCACAGGGAACGGCCCTTTCCCCATTCCTTTTCACCCTGTACACCACAGACTTCCAGTATAAGTCTGATCTCTGCCATCTGCAGAAATTCTCTGATGACTCTGCAGTGGTTGGATGCATTAGGGATGACGAGGATGGAGAGTATAGAGACCTGGTGGACAGCTTTGTCATGTGGTGTGAGGAGAATCACCTGACTCTCAATGTGGCCAAGACGAAGGAAATGGTGGTGGACTTCAGGAGGGGGAGGACAAGAACCAGGCCCATCAACATTAAGGGTCAGGATGTTGAGCTTGTGGACACCTACAAATATCTGGGTGTCCTACTGGACAACAAGCTGGACTGGAAGGCCAACACAGAGGCTGTGTACAAGAAGGGAATGAGCAGACTCTATTTTCTGAGGAAGCTCAGGTCCTTTAACGTGTGCAGCAAGATGCTGGAGATCTTCTATCAGTCTGTTGTTGCGAGTGCCCTCTTCTTTGCTGCAGTATGTTGGGGAGGCAGCATCAGGAAAGGAGACACAGCCAAGCTCAACAAACTGATCAGGAAGGCCGGTTCAGTCATGGGCTGCTCTCTGGAGGGCTTTGAGGTTGTCATAGAGAGGAGGACTTTAAACAAACTCACTGCCATCATGGAGAACACATCACACCCCCTCCACGACTCACTGATTAGGCAGCGGAGCACCTTCAGTAACAGGCTCCTTCAGCTCCGCTGCAACAAGGAACGGTACAGGAGATCATTCCTCCCAACAGCGATCTCACTGTATAACACCTCACCACTTGCCCGGACATTATTACTGTGACTTTAACACTTATCACTTTAGTTTGCATTAACATAATTACTAATAACTCAGGACACTATTGATCTCCTCAGGACTACACACCAGGACTACACATCAGATTACACATTGCACTGCACAGCTCACTTTATTATAATATTTATTTGTACAACATAAGTTTTAGCTTTTATTTAGAGTACTATTTTATTGTATTTAATTTTTGACTTACTTGTTTGCATTTACAGTATGTATCTTTTGTCCTTCTGCTGAAGCTGCTGTAAAAATTGACTTTCCCCCTGGGATAAATAAAGTTATCTATCTATCTATCTATCTATCTATCTATCTACATTTCCATGAATGAACATTTATTTATATATTTATTTGCTGATGTGTTTCTACGTGTATTAATTAATTTATTCATTCATTTCAACATTTTTACATACCAGTGCAACATAAAAAGCTAAACGTCTGCAAACGTTACTGCAAATGGCTGATGAAAAGTGAGCATGGGATGTGTAAAAGGCATCAAAAGATGACAGGAAGTTTATTGGTGGTTGACAGTCAGGCCTTTTGCATGTTTGTGTGTAAAGTGTTCTCGTTGGACACAGTCATGTGTGATCTCAAGTCTTTCAGTGATCATACAAAAGTCAGTGTTGGATGCCTCACCAGTCTTGAACCTCACCCGATGTCACTGCTGAATTGACATTATCTTAGTAATAGATTAAGCTAAGCAGCAAGAATAAATAGCTAAATAAAAAGGTAGCTATTTTGGGAGCCTCTTTTCAGTGAACTGAGCTAAAAGAGCCGGAATGCCCATCATCACTAGTGTAGAAAAACAAAGGCTGCCAGAAGGATAAAACCAGCGGGCTCAAATCTGTCCCTAACAAAATACACCAAAACCAAAAAGAGAGAAAAACAGACTCCTCCAGAAAACAGAAACAAGTAAAGCCCCAAGGTAGGCCAAGCTCAAGAGGCAGACCTGAGAAAACCCTGATATTTGTTACCAAACATACCAGCTAGGAAGCATTTGGCAGACAAAGACCAAGCAGGGGACATTTGGTGCAGCACCCTTAACACTAGCATTCATTTTTTTTAGACTCCTGTTCTTTCTCCCTCTAGTGGTAGACCCAGGTTTTTTGAAATTCTTTTTTCCCCCTTCCTCTGATGGGCCATCAGCTACCAACTATTCTTATGTAAATGACTGCTGGGATTCTGAAAATTCTGAATTCTGAAGATTCTGAAACACCCAGGTCTCTTCTGGTTCTGTTTATTTGTGTTCAATATGTAATAATATGAAAATGTATGATAATTATGTCATTTGTCTCATTACAGAAAAAAATTAACTGTATTTCATTGTAATTTAAAATAAAATGTAATTTCAGTGGAGACTGTCAATGCTTGTACATACTCTGTATGTAATATTATACATTTTATTTTATTTTATAAAATATGTTTGTAAGTATATATTGGTTTTGTATTTTTCTTTATAGTATTATTGTAAATAAATTTTTATTAATAATTATTATACTATTTACTTCAATTTAATTTTATTATTATTTTTGTCTTTACTAAAATAAATGCATATGTAATACTGTATGTATTGGCTATGAAGGTAGAAATGTAATATTTTCATACATAAAAATGAGTGAAAAGCACCATGTCGTGAAGTGAAGTGAATATAAAATATAAAATAAAATGTATATCGTTGTTGTAATATTACAAATAAAATTACATTACATGTTACATACATGGACATGCAATTACAGCTATAAACATTATTTTATAAGTGGTTTCTGTTCTTGTGTGTAAGTGTGTGTCTAATTTCAGTGGAAACTGTCCATGTAATGTAATATGTAATTGTATTTTTGTTTGTAATATTACTGTAAATAAGTGAATGACATACATTTCATGTAACTGGGTGTTTCAGGTCTGTTCTTTGTATACAGTACGTGCAGTTTGAATTAGCGCACGTGAAGCAACCGGCAGTGACTTTACTCCACTGAAATTAGACACAGACTTACACACCAGGTGCAGAAGAATAATAAGATGTATAATATATAAGATGTTACTTAGAAGTTTCCTGCGTATACAGTACAGCAGGTTTGAATAGCGTGTGAAGCTCGGGAAGCAGCCGGCAGTGACTTTACCGTCCCATTCATATCAAATAAAATAGAATTTATAGTGTTACATGCAGAGTATGTACAACCAGTGACAGTCTCCACTGAAATTACATTTTATTCTAAATTACAACAACGAAATATGCTTTATTTTTTTCTGTACAACTGAGCTTCAGCGTGTATCAGCTTTCACAGAAGCTCACGTGTGTTCGGCCAGCCGGCCGGCCCGTCGTCTTGGCTCACATGTGTGTGTGTGTGTGTGTGTGTGCAGCATGATTCCTGCTCTATAATTATATATAAATATTTTTTTCCTTCAAACTTTGTGGAAAGAGTAAAACTCTTGACTGTGAGAGGGAGTTTTGTGTCTGTGTGAGAGGCTGGGGGAAGACATTCTTATTTTGCATAACAACAAGCAGCGCAGCAAGGTGTGAATGTGTCACATTCCAGAGCGAGGGATTAGGAGAAGGAGAGACCCTGAACACACCCTAATATCATGACGAAAATTTTTGTCGGTTTGGGAATACTAGTAGCAGGTGAACTCAGTCACATGTAATCAGGGGCGATGCCACTCAGGTGTGGACAGTTATCCCTGATCACAGGGAGACTGTTGGCTCCCTCTAGTGACTGAAGGAAGCCTAGATGGCAGGTGAGGCTCAAGCTGACCCCTTGTGTCAGATATGTAGGTTTCTAGCCGTTGTTACTGTTACCTGTTAGGTGGGACACGTTAGTAAGTTTATGGGCCAATTACTTCTACACAGGCATGACATAGGTTTTTTAATAAATCCTTACCTACAATAAGTGGAATGATCCATTCAAAGCAGCAGTGTGTGTTTACTCATGTTGTCTGTTTCGTTGATTAAAAGTAGCTGGATTTGTAAAATTTCATGTGAACATGGAGAATGTAGTTTGGTATTTTAGAGTATTTTACATTTCCATTGAAGTGCATTTTAAGATTCTCATTTTGTAGTCCTACATGATGATGACAGTGACAGCTCATCATCATATATCCATAGATTGTATACAGGGCTTCAGACTGTTAAACTCTTCATTTGCAGTAAGAGGAGAAGTTAATGAGTCATTACTTCTGCCATCACTTAAAAAAAAAGAAATACAAATGAGAAATGAGAGAATTCAGATTAAAATGACATTTTTGTGTGTTCTGTTTGTGTTCTTTCCCTCCATAATATAATGTTTAATAAATGTACTTTTTAACAGTTTGCCTTTTGTTGTCATGAAATTAGACAGCAGAAGAAAAGTGAGGACAAAATGTCTGACTTCCCGGTGGTTGCAGTAGTTTTAAACCCCACCCATAACCATTTTACTGAATGGGAGCTACAACAAATTTCACTTCCATGATAGAATAAGAATAAAGAAATACATGCTTTGTTCCAAAAATATACTAAACCTACCCCTTATATTATTGCATATTGAAGTTGCTTCACCAATAATGAATGCTCCCTCATAAATTCATCACAAAGTTAGAGGTTTCCTATAAAATGATGCATACATGTTACACTGCTAACCATTACATGCAAAAGCTCAAAAAGGATATTAATGCTAATTGTTCTTTTTGTGACTGCCACCCACAAACAGTTGTTTCTGTTTTCGGGTTGCTCACAGACAAAACTATTCTGAGGAGACCTCAGTAGACTTTTCATTGATTGTCTCATTTTCTCATATGATTATATAACATATTATATATTATATATAAAATAACTATTTTCCATAATTATGTTAAGAAAGAATGTAACTGTGATCTCTTAATAAATTAGTTTTTATTTTTGGCAAAATTCTTCATTCATAAAATAAACTTGGTAAGACTTATAAAAACTTATTCATCCTCATTCAGTAACTTTTTGTCAGTTGTGTTGTGTTAATTCCACAAGCTGTACCTACGCCAATTAACCCCCCAGTAGTTCTCTTCACGATAAATCATTTTATAGATGACAATAAAGTTCTGTCTGTCTGTGATTTTCTATTACCCTCTACTGACCCCTACTGGAGAGAGTGAACAGCGCGCTCTCCGCTCCGCTGGGTGTCAGTCGCGAGTCGAGATTAAACTGCACAAAAAACACACTCAGCCCTGCCAGCAATCATGGCGGCGACTATCCTGAGGTCGCTCTCTAACCTCGGACGTCCTTCTGTAGCGATTTTAAACAGCAGTGTCTTGACTCCGGGGTGTGCTTTGCTTCAGAAGAGGTAAAACACGACAGCGGGCGGTGTGTGCAGCTCTGAAGTCCATTTCGGTTTCGTTCAGCTAACGTTAGCTAGTCTGAATGTTTGAGCTGTAAACTCCAGCTTTCACACGGCTCTGTATGGCTTTAATCTGCCCTGCTTATGTCTGGACAACGCACACAATGTGTTTGATAATCATAGTTTGAAATGTGGGCATGGTCATATGTTAGCCAGAACGCTAACTAGGTAATCAAGTGTGCTGGTGTAACTACTAATCTGCTATCAGATAATCCCAGTATGTTACGTATTTACCTGAAGTAAATAACGACAAAGCTACAGCTCGTTGCAGTCTATTTATGTAGATTGTAACGAGCTACAGCTTTGTCGTATATAATTTTGAGGAGCTCGGTTTTGTTTTGGTTTAAGAAAGTCGGCCTCTGTACTGCCTCGACTTTCCCAGCTTTCAAGTTCAAGAGGTTTTTACAGTACATATGAAAAAGAAACAACGTTCCTCCAGCACCAGGTGCAACACAAGTACACCTAAAAACAAACAATAAACATGCATAAACTACAAGCCCTAATAAATACAAACCACTGCTTGTCTAACTAGAATAAGAAACATTACAGGACGAAGGACAAATGTGGAGTGTGTAGCAGCAGATTACAGAGTTTATAGCAGCAGGTTTATAGTATATTGTGCTGTACAGATATGCAGGGGATGTTATATAAAGGAGTCTGGGGGATGACACTGTTGGACACTCTGGCAGTGAGGTTCAGAATAATGCGGTATCTTCTGCCAGTCTTCTATCAGAAGTTTTAATATAACCAAAGTGCAGATGATGTTTGACTCACTCTCGTACATTTCCAATTATATGTGTAGGCAGAAGCAGTGGCAGCCAGATGTTGAGTGGGCAGAGCAGTATGGAGGGACAGTGATGTACCCCAGTGCCATCAGTGAAAAATGGGTACTACCACCATGGAACGGTTTGTATCTTTTGGTATTTTAACTTTCTCCTTTCAGTTTTCTGGATATTATTGGAGTCTTACTAAATTTATTTCAGAGTTTATCAAGTATCACGTACATCAAGGATTTTACATGAAAGTGCTTTATTTCATGGCAGTAGTTAATTTGATCACATTGAGTGAAATCTTGAAACCTGCAAACATGCTTGTTGTACAGTTTAGTTTATGTAGCACCTTTCTTTACTTCAATCAACAAAAAAACAGTCAACAGAACAATCACATATATACACACAGTTCTCCATCAACTTGCCCAGGAAAGAGACTAGATGTGGGAGAAGATCTCTCTCAGAAGGTGTCATGTTTCATTGAGGCACAGCTCACTCAAACTGGAAAAATAATGCATAAGTTCAGCTTTAATATCCAAGTTTGATCACTTTTGCAAGCCTTACACTTTTCAGAGCTGTTTTAGAATTTGCACATAAATGAGATTCTGGCAAATTTTCACTGAAAATGACTCCTTTCATGGCCTGCTATGCAATTTACATGGCCATAAGTTTGGCATAATCATACTGATTTTCTCTCACTGAAAGCAAATTTAAATTAGGCATAATCTTTGTCAGTTATAGCTGATAATTATTGCATTGGAGCGCAGTTATATGATTGTGGTAGTGCATTTATTTATAGGGTAAAATGAGTAATTTTCAGGTAAAGAAAGCTTCTCTATCTCTTCACAGACAAAGTCCCCCCAGTAGACAAAGATGTGCCCACCTTCACTGTAAACTTTGGTCCCCAGCACCCTGCAGCCCATGGTGTGCTGCGTCTGGTGATGGACCTGAGTGGAGAGTCAGTGAAGAAGTGTGATCCTCACATTGGGCTGCTTCACCGTGGCACTGAAAAACTTATTGAGTACAAGACGTACCTACAGGTATACCATAACAGCTGTTCACATTTTCTCAACATCACCACAGGCCCTCAGTTTGGCATATATAACTTTATTTCTATTTAGACTGCTTAGCTCATGTTAAATGTTAAACCCCTCTGCTTGTGGATTTAATATTCTTTACCAGAATGATGCATTAACATGCCATTAGAATTTTGCTGCCTCTGCTGCTGACAATGGCCCACCACCCAAATAATATCTGGCCAGTGGTGGTCCTATGGCATCCCTTTCTTATTGATGAACAAGGAGGGACACTGCAGCAACCGATGGGCTACAGATAGCAATTATAAAACCTAGGAAGTGTTAATAGTTTCTGATTACTGAGCATAAGTACAGACTTCAAAATCTTTTTTAAAAATTCTAAATGTTTGAATTCAAATTCTTTTTTTGATGATCAGAGATTTTTTTGTAAGATCTTGGTACTCAAAATGTGACTATCCGTACTTGGGGTGTTATAATACACAAAAGTTATAGTTTGATTCACAACAAGTTCAGTATGTTAAAGAAAAAAGCAACAAAAACCTACAAATGCTTGAGGCTAGGATTCTTTTTTTTATTTATTTTGAAAAGCTAGACTGCTTAAAAGCAGTATGGTTAATTTTTGTGCCTAGCTCTGGTGATTTGCGTATCTGGGCAATGCTGTTGATTAATGCTATCCTTGCATGTGCCCTACAGCTATCAAACAATACCGACACACCATTCATGTCTGATCAACCGCTTGCGCTTCATAGCAACGTGCTTGTGAAATTCACTTGTCAAACTTCGTACATAGGTTGCAGCATATTCTCCATATCACAACATGTACCTAAATGTAATGTCGATGCCTGGACAATTTTGGATGAGTGTGTGTACCATAGCACCCCAGTTCAGACTGTTACAGTAGACATTTGTTATTAATAGAGAATACAGTTTTACACTTCTGCCCCCTTATGTCTGTGAATTCAGGCCCTCCCATACTTCGACCGGCTGGACTATGTGTCTATGATGTGTAATGAGCAGGCCTACTCCCTGGCAGTGGAAAAGCTGCTGAACATCCAGCCTCCACCTCGTGCCCAGTGGATCAGAGGTCAGAGGCACCTAATGCCGTTCTTAATCCAGTTAATGCAACTTATTAATTGCTGCAAAGGTGCTCTCTTCAGAGATACTTGTATGTTTGAGAGGTTCTACTGGTCTGCTTTACCTAGATTCTTCTTTATTTAAGCACTTGCATAACAAGTAACTTCTCTTCTGCAGTAAGCAACAAAGAGTAAGAATATGTTCAGTGTTTCTTTGCTGTTGTGTTCAGATTGACACATGGATGTTTTTCTTACATTCTGAGCCATTAACAGCACACACAAAGAAAATTGTGAACTCTGCCCTTAGTACTGTTTGGAGAAATGACCCGCATTCTGAACCACATCATGGGCATCACTGCGCATGCTCTGGACATTGGTGCATTGACCCCCTTCTTCTGGTTGTTTGAGGAGAGAGAGAAGGTGAGAGAAAGAGGGCAATGTGGAGATACTGATGAATGATACATTTCTTTGTCAGTAAGTACAAGTAAGCCCCTACATAAGGAGGTGGATTATTTTTTAGCAGGAGTAGTGTAATGTAACCTATTATGGAATTGATTGAACAGTATGCATGGCATAATGTATTAGGAGTGTCATGTAATTATTTTAATAATTTATCACTTCATTTTGTAGTTATTTGCATTTTCAGTTACTGCGTGAGTTTAACCCCAAAATATATTTCCCTTTATAAAGCAGTATAAAAGCATGTTTTTTCTGCAACAGTAACAGTAAAAAAGAATGAATGAACTCCTCCGTGAATGTAATTTTAGGTATATTTTATTTCAAGTAATAAATACAAGCCATCACTTAATGCTGCATTCAGATGCAGGCTTAAATGTTGTTTAATGGGAATATAAAGTCCGAGGTCTTTAAAGCAATTTTAATGTCTGCATTGTTGTTTGTTTTTGTTCTTCTTGTAGATGTTTGAGTTCTATGAGCGAGTGTCTGGGGCCAGAATGCATGCTGCTTATGTTAGACCTGGAGGTGTCCATCAGGTCAGCACTATTAAATTAACAGCAGTGAATATGAATATATGTATGTACAGTATATTCATCAAACTGAATTAATTGGGGGAAATGTTCTAATTCTGTGTTAATTTGTGCATTGTAGGACATGCCCCTGGGTCTTATGGATGATATTTATGAGTGGTGTAAGAATTTCTCAACACGTATTGATGAAATGGAGGAGGTATGGATATTTACATAAAATGTTAATGGTGTCTACAGAAAGCTTTCAAAAGTGTTTAATTGTACAGAAGTTATTAATAAGTACTGTGATGCTTGAAAGTTTGTGAACCTTTTAAAATGTTCTAATCTAAATATGAGTTAAACAACTTCTAACAGTAGACAAAAAGAGCCGTATTCACTAAATGAGAAATGCATATAATGCTTGATAATTCATTTGTACAAAGGACTTTGGGATGGCTTCTATGCAACTAAAGTCGTTTCTCACATTGGCTAATGTTAGTGCGTCCACAGTCAGGAGAAAGCTGAATAACTGTGTTGTGCATGACTGGATGGACTAGCCAGCAGGCCACTGGAAAAATGTCAAAAATGAAAAAAATGTAAGTAGAACTTTTTGGCTTTAATGAGAAGGGAATGTGTCTGAAGAAAGGAAACTGCATTCCAGCACAAGGACATTATCCTCTGTAAAACATGGTGAAGGTAGTGTCATAGTTTGGGCCCGTTTTGCTGTATCTGAACCAGGACAGCTTGCCATCATTGATGGAAAATCAAATTCTGAAATATGCCAGTGCATATTCAAATAAAGTGTCAGGACACGTCTGAACTGAATCATTCATTACGACTGATCAACAGTTTCAGACGTGTTTAGTTACAGTTATTGCTGCATGAGGGTCACAATACTGAAAGAAAATGTTCACATATTTTTGCTGCTCACAGTTTTAAATATTGAATCATTTTGCTCAAGAAATAAATGATTTTTATTTTTTTTTTTGCTTCATTTCTTGAATTAGATTCACTTTACGTTTAGAACTGATTGTGTTTTCAGTCAGATTTGGGCATAAATATAGAAAATTATAGATCTGTTCACATACTTTCAAGCATTACTGTGTATCATAAACATACTATTGACTCTTCCATTAACTAATTTTTAATGTCTTATCTGCTTTTATAGAAGCCTTAAAATTTATCACAGTAAACCGTGTTAATGGCAGATTTATTACAATGGTTCTAATGTCTGTAGTTGCTGTCCAACAATCGCATCTGGAAGAACAGAACTGTTGATATTGGGGTTATTGGAGCAGAAGATGCACTCAACTATGGCTTCAGGTACAGTACACACTGCAGGGTATGGTTTATTCCATTTCAACATTTGTTTTATGCATTGATGGTTTTGTGATTTCATTTTTATAACTGTAAATACCTCCCTCTCGCACTCTGTCCTTCACATTTTAAATGCTAAAGCAATAATAATAAAATTGTGATCACTGAAAATAATATTAAAGAAGAAAAGAAAGAAAAACACAAGTAGAGCATCCATGTATGTCTCTTTCAGTGGTGTTATGTTGAGAGGCTCTGGCATTAAGTGGGATCTTAGGAAATCTCAACCCTATGACAAATATGATGAGGTGGACTTTGATATACCTATTGGAAGTAATGGAGACTGCTATGACAGGTGAGTACTTTTGAGAAGCATGATAAATTAAGATGTAGAAGTTTCTACAAGCCACATTGTGTAATTTTAGTTTATTTCTTTAGATTAACAGTGGAACTGTGATATTAATGTAGTATAAATATTTATATAGACCTGTAATATTTATTACATGATTATTGCAATTCTTTGAAATGATCACACAATTTGGAGCTATGTTAAAGGTATAGATTTGGCAATACAATTCAGAATAACTAGAGGATAATGTTTGCAGATACTTGTGCCGGGTGGAGGAGATGAGGCAGGCATTAAGAATCATGCACCAGTGTCTGAACAAGATGCCTGAAGGTGAAATCAAGGTGGATGATGCCAAAATTGCACCACCCAAGAGGTCTGAGATGAAGGTAGGAACTGTGTACATAAGTGTGTGTGTATAGTGAAGTTTAGTTTACTGTAAGCATGATCCTTTTCTGACTAATGAAACGCATAGTCCGCCATGATCATATTGCTCACTTGTGAATGTTAGCACTCATCTTGGTCCATGGTAGTGTTTCTTTTTGGTCTGGGAAAGCTTTGCACTTACTGGAACAGAAATAAGTATAAATGAATTTTTATGGCAACTTTGAATGTAGGTCCTAGCAGCGAGTGATGTACGACTTCATACAGTTTTCTATATTGATTTAACAATCCATCAACCCAAACAGCAAACGAGCCAGTGCATCGATGGGACACAAGCAGTATCAGCAATATAACTACTGTGTGACATTTAAAAATGTTTTTATTATTTTTTTATGTATTTGCATTTTTTCCTAGATATATAACGGATTGAATTGAAACAAACAGCATCAAACCAAATTAATTGCCTGCAGTGCAGAATCTCTTGGAAGCATTTTCTTAAAAAGAGTGGATTTAATCATTCAGACATTTTGAAAGTAATGATGAATAGCCAGACCAGAGGCTTTATTTAATGAAACACTAGAGCAACAAATACATTTTTATTTATATTTTCATGTAGAAGTCTATGGAGTCACTGATTCATCATTTCAAGCTCTACACAGAGGGTTACCACGTGCCTCCAGGGGTCACATACACAGCTATTGAAGCACCAAAGGTGAGTTTACATATGCGGGTGATTTGTAAAATATTTGTAATAAAACACTTATTATTAATAGATTTCAAAGCATTAAATGTGCTCTCTATCATCATCATGTATAAATTTGTGAAGAATTAACCCCTTAAACCAGAGCTGAACCACAGTGCCGTAGAGCTGGCTTTCTCATGTCAAATACACATACTAAACTTGGTAATTAATGGTCTGAATCAGGAGCGTTCAAGCAGGAAACCTTGCTGGCCCTCTACGACCAGAATTTGGGTCCTACCTTAAACTCTTATGGCTCGAATGTGAGCTTACATTTCAGTACATCACTTTCTGAGTTAATATAATAGTCACAGCTCAATTTACAATAGTTCCTGCATAATATATATTAGGATAAGTACCTTCATTATAAAGCTTATTGTACGAGCTCTAATTTTAAATCAGTGTAATCTGGAGGATTTTTCCCCTCCAGCCCTCAAGTGAAATGAATCTTTGTTTAGGGTTAATTTTCCAGTAATAAAGCAGCGTGTATCATGTGTGTTTGTGTTACTGACCCTGACATCCTTGATTTTTTTATTTGCCTTATATTTTCATGATATTACCAGTTAAATGCAGATCTTATTTTTCGGCAGGGTGAGTTTGGTGTGTACCTGGTCTCTGATGGTTCCAGCAGGCCCTATCGCTGCAAGATCAAAGCACCTGGCTTTGCTCATTTGGTAAGTATATGCTGTCATTGAGCATCATTAACACTGAATGATGACTTTAATTAAAATTAGACTATATTTGTTAATTATCTAACATTATTACTACTTTTAAATACATTTCTAGGACCTTTTTTCCCCAATTATACACTCACAGGTCAATATGTATCTGCACTTTGTCCATTTGATGATCTCCACTGACCATATAGGTGCACTTTGTAGTTCTACAATTACAGACTGTAGTCCATCTGTTTCTCTTTGCACTTTGTTAGCTTCCTTTTAATCTGTTCTTCAATGGGCAGGACCACCATAGAGCAGGTATTATTTGAGTGGCAGAACATTCTCAGCACTGCAGAGACGCTGATGTGCTTGGTGTTACAGTGTTGCTGGAGTTTAAAACAACTACCACTGTTGAGAACAGTCCAACAATCTGAAAGAAGTGGCCTTGTGATCAGAAACTAGTAGATGACACAAAAATTGCTGCTATTGTTTCTAAATTTTACTTTAAAATCCACAAGATAGACCAACATAGTTTGTTAAATGTAGTACTGTACTCACTAAGTGTTGTACACCAGCAGCATATGTCTGATAAACCAGCACAACACCTACTAAAACTCCACTGCTCTGTCGGTGTCGCTATTGTGCTGAAGATGAACCACCACACAAATCATCTTATTGGCGGTCCTGTGAGGCTCCTGAACGTTGATGAATGGTGTAAAGTGGGGATGCATGTTTGGAGTCAACCAAGATCAGAATCAGCAGATGTTATCAAAACATGGAGTCTCTAATCAGTCAATTTATTTTCTTAATTTTAGTAAATTTGGATTTCACTTTTATGACAAATTAATGAAAGTGCTTCTTACTTTCATTACGACACTTGCCTAATTAAAAACTATTAATAGGCATCAGATTTTAAAGAATTTGTGTAGTGTGTCCATTAATTGAACTTTATCTAGTAGTGAAAATGTCTTGAAAGTGTTTATATTGGAGAGTAGAAAGGTTTTTAAAAATCTGCAAAATATTTACCTGTTTGTCTGTAAAGACTTCTGTAATTAGACCTAAAAATTCATGATTTGTGCCCCTCAGAGTGAAATAGGGCTAATAAATTATGCAAAGAAACAGATTTAGCCACAAAATGTACGAGCGGTCCAAGGTCAAATGAATATAGTGTAGATAATGAACATAAGGTAAATGTGGAGACTGAGTGTATTTTCATGTCGTACAAAAGGAAATGTAATGTTTTACTGTTTCAAATATTTTTTTGAGTATTCCAAAACCACATTTTATAGTTTATCAATTGTACATTTCCAAATACAAAAATTCAAATGTTCATGTAATGCATATTTGTTTTTATATAGGCTGGTTTGGATAAAATGTCACAAGGACACATGCTTGCTGACGTAGTGGCCATCATTGGTAAGAATAGTTTGATTTGCATGTCAGCGCTTCAATCTTGTTGCACGCGGCAGTTTTGTTTGTACAGAGTACCAAGTGACAGTAATGATTCAAATCTGTTCAGACAGCTTAATCCTTAAGAGATGATCCAGTCAGCTCCTACTGTAAGCTGTGCTGCTATTGTGTAGTACACAAACACTTTGAAGGGAATAGTTTTAGACTGTTGGGTCAGGAGTCGGCCTGTCAGGCTCTGACTGGGAGCAAAGTCGGCAGACTTTCTGACCATCACCAGGCTAGCATTTGTCATCTAATAGACATTAAACTAGTGCTGTTTCTGTTTTTACAGGAATTAAAAGATACACAGAAGCTTAGCTTAACTTAGTGTTTGAGTGATTGAACATGTACTGAAAAAGAATGTGAAACAAGTAAGTCATGAATCAAAGTATCCTCTCTGTCCATTGCAGGGACTCAGGACATTGTGTTTGGTGAGGTGGACCGTTAATGGCTGTTTTGTGTTCTGTTTATTTCCGTCTTTCAAATTCATTCTGGTGAGGCTCAGCAGACAACTTCAGTCAAGCCTCTCCATGTAAAAATGCTTATTAAACCTAATAAATATTTTAAAGCTCTCAGTGTTGTGCCTTTTATTAAGAAAGCGTATAATGATATGAGTGTCTAAAATCAACTGGAAAAGCATAATCTATTTAGAAGTCAAGTGAAATGAAGAAATAAATGATGAATGAAGTTGCTGAGTAGTTTTTCTTGCTTAGTTTTATATACAGTAGCATCTCGCTAATTTCTTTTTGATAAAGTGATGGATGATACTTAACTTCAGAGAACCGGCTGAAGCAAATGGAAGTCACTGTAGATGCTGAAGACAAATTGCTCAATTGTAGTACTAAATTACTACTTACAGTTAACAGTTGTGCAAAGCAGTCTATAAAATTAAGGCAACAAGAACAAATGTCCTAAAATGTGGATGCTACATGTTCTGATTCTGTTCTGTCTGGCCAGCTTAATCTTTTCTTTTGCAGAATGTACAAACCGGATTCCAAAAAAGTTGGGACACTAAACAAATTGTGAATAAAAACTGAATG
>BRDA01001122.1:49630-76811 GCA_036984385.1 Crenuchus spilurus | reverse complement strand
CCTCTAAAACTCCATCACACATCAGCTACTAACACATCTGTTTACCAGTTTTACTAACATCAGTCTCACTAATACAGGGTTGCCAGATCCTCTAACACTCTATCACACATCGGCTACTAACATGTCTGTTTTACCAGTTTTACTAACATCAGTCTCACTAATACAGGGTTGCCAGATCCTCTAAAACTCCATCACACATCGGCTACGAACACGTCTGTTTACCAGTTTTACTAACATCAGTTGCACAAATACAGGGTTGCCAGATCCCCCAAAAATCCAACCAATTTTGTTGCAGAAAGTCACACCACACAAACAGAAACGAACCCAAAATCTAAAGTTACACATACATTTCAATGAGCTTTAACATGTAAATATTCTACAAATCTTACTTTCTCATTCCATGTATTCTTTTATTTAGTGCAAACACCCTGCAATCCACCAACTCCGACATTTTATCGGCGACTGTATTTGTCAAACCTGGCAACCCTGCGCAAATGTGACGCTTTTTGTTGTTGGGGATGAAGGCGACGTGTGTACACGTATCAATGTGCACATGCAAGCAGTTTCAGGGACAGATTCATTCACATTACAGACAGATACACTCACTTAAGTTTGTGAATGTGAACTGTCAAGATAGTTAAATCTGCTCTGAGCAAAAAATTAGATTTGAGCAACGTGGCTTGTAATGTGAACGTAGCCTTACTTGTATTTCATTACCACTTCTGGTGATTGACAACAGTGATTAATAAATATTTTGTTAATTTAAGCAGTTTATTTTATTTATTGGTAATCTTAAGATTAAGTTCAAGACAAAGTAACAGAATTTGTGGCTTATAAGGCTCCCTCTTATCTGCACTTACTCCTAAAAGCTTATGTCCCGGCCTGGTCGCTGCACTCCTCCACTGAACGTCGCCTTGCTTTGCCTAACATTCACACAAAGCAATCCAGACTGTTCTCCTCAGTAGTTCCCAGATGGTGGAACAAGCTGCCTACCACCACTAGAGCAGAGGTGTCCCTCTCTGGGTTCAAGAAACTCCTAAAATCCAAGCTCTTAAAAGAGCACCTGCTCTAGTGATCCCAAATACTCACCATGAGTACTGATATGCACTCAGCATTCAATATCCAAATGTTACTTATTTAACTTTAGTATTTTTCTGCATTTGTACTTTTATACTATTGTAAGTCGCTTTGGATAAAAGCATCCGCTAAATGTAATGTAATGTAATCTAATGTAATCTAATGTAATGTAATGCTTATTTGGTCCATGTTGGTGGTGTTGTTTGGAACTTTTGGTCAAGTTTAGAGTCAAAACTGTGTATGGAGTCTGAAGCCTTGTTTCTATTGGCATGGTGCCAGTGCTATTGCCACAATTTTCAATGATCCCTCAGTTTTCCAATGCAAAAAAAAATGGCTCTCAGCCAGCACCGCTCAGGTCTCGTAACCTTACTGGACATGACAGCGAGCCTGTGATGCACTGTGGTGCCAACACGTAAAGTTTTTTAACTGTGTTTTCACCATTTACAACTAAATGTGGTGGAGGCTGCAGAAATAAAAATGGCTAAAATGTTATGTGCCAGACTGTTTGGGCATGAGCAGAATAAACTGACTGATGCACTGACTCAGTGGCTCTGTGACTGCTTCCTGTGTGAATCATCAACCACCTCTGATATTAGCAGGTGAGCATCTTCTGATTGAGGATGGTTAGATGCCCTCAAAGACAAACAAAATGATCAAAAGAAGATTGTGTTCCTCTGTGTGGTTTATATAAAACCATAATATAAGTTCTGTTTCCAGATTAATGAACTCCCACATCCAGATACAAAATCAATGTGCTCTCACAGCACAGCAGATGGGGGTCAGATTTTAAAAGGTTTGAACACCAGGGCATTTTTTGCTGGAAAAGTGGTTTGAATGTTCTTGTGCTGTCTTTGGACTTGGTTCCCAATTTCAGACCATGACATTCTGCAAGTCATGTCTTTATCATCAGTACAGTTCTGCAGTGCTGGAGGAATTTTAACCTCTTAAGCTCCTTGGAGTGATTCCATACTAAACTCCTATAGCTTGGGAATAACTTAACCACTCTGCATTGTCTTTAATGTAGTTACTGTGTAATAAAAGTCAGAGTTAAAAACTGTTAAGCCACTCACAAAGCCATCACACATCAGCACTACCCACAGTTTTTGAGGCTGCAGGTGGTTGAGCTGGAGCCCTACCAATAGTCATTCTACCACTGGCGGGAAAATAGCCACACAGCCATAAGCCCAATTCAGATTGGATTAGTTTATCAGTAGATGTCTGCTTTTTAGAATTTTATACATCTCCTCAGGCATGAAACACCTGCATCTCCTAGTGGAGTGGGTGCGGTTATTGTGCAGTAAATAAATATTAATACATTGCTTCCAAATTATTATTAATATTTTATTAATAATTTCTAATTACTATTAACTATATATTAATAATAATTTAAGTGTTATTAACAATAAAATCATAAAATTAGTATTAATCATTAAAAAAATATGAATAAATTATTCAATATTAATAAACCTTTAAAGCATGTAGCTTACAATTATAACCCAGTTTTGTGTTTCACCTTGTTAGTCAACTTCACTCCAACTCATTATCACCAATGTTAAACTTATGTGTGGACTGTATCATAAATAGAAGTCATTTACATAAAATTATACTTCATTTTGAGTAAAAATAAGCAGAAATTCTGAATAATTTTGACAATAGTTAAACTTAGAGGCATGTAAATGGATGGCTTGTCACAGAGTGGTAGACACACACACAGACACAGATTCAAATGTTAATGAATTTTAATATGAAACCTCTGATATTAAAATACATCTAGCTGATGTGACACAGACAGACCAAACGTACAACATGTTAACAACTTACAGTGGCAGGTGAACACAGACTGCTGGCCAACTTGCAAAACACAGGTTTACAAGTCCAGACACTGTTTGATGGAGTGATAGTGAGGACGGCCAATCACATGTTAGCAAGAAACGACAGAGCCAATTGATGAGCTTGTGGGTGGTCTAAAGGGAAACAGGCTTCATATTGAGCGGCCGTTTTCAGCTTGGTGGTAGTGGTTGACCCATCTACTTTTAATATAGCTTAACATTGTTTTTGGATTGTTTTTAAAACTGCCTTTTGAAACAGTGCAGGGGACACGTCCCCCCTGACCCCTGCCCCCAAACTAGAATGAATGAATGGAACAAGTAGACTATTTAATGGCTCTTCTTGATTTGTGATTTGTGAAGGATTTTGATGGTTCCACACATTAAAAGATTAAATACGGCTAGCTGCAGCAGCCAAAAATCTTTATTTTCAAACACGAGATGTTTGCCTGAAAAACACATAGTTGCTTACAGGCGTGTCTAAAATGATCAGATGACCTCTGAGTAAATCATTCAGCCAGTAATTTTCTCAGAGAACAATGGAGAATAAACTCAGATGTGGCGCATCAGCCTGGGAATAAAATTACAGAAGACCTCCTGTAATACACAAAATTACCCCTCGACCCCCTGTAATTTTAATCCAATCTGAATTGGGCTATAGAGACAGAACCAAATGCTCATCATTTAGAGATTAATTTAGGCCAGAGGCTTTGTCTGCTTAATATATTGAAATAATTGCCATAATTACTCCCAGAAGAAGAAGCCTTTGTGTTTTGCACTCACCATATTCCAAGACACACTTAAACAGATGAAAGAATGAAGAACAGATGTGGCAAAACATGACAAGTTTTCCCAGGAGTGCACAATTAATTCAGACCTTTTAGCGAACTTTGGCAATGCCGAGCATGCTTCCTTTTGCGTGAACGCGTCAGTGAATGTAATCAAAATTCAAATCTGAGTTTAGGCCGCTTGTTGAATGCTTTAAAAATATGCAAAAGAGCCAGAACATTGTGAACTGGGTTATTGTGCTGTGGACAGAATGGGATAATCGTGAAGTGACTGGGTCATTGATGGGGAGTAATACATGCATTTTCCAGGCTAGTTCTGACACTTCATGTTGAAGTGAGTTTCCTCCAGGGTAGGAAGCTGTTTTCGAATGGAGTGCATTTAGATTTCTTGGAAATTTTATGCTGGAGGAAAGAGAAAGACTTTATTGTGCAACTCAAAACCCTTTGTACGAATGAGCCTGAACCAGTGGTGAGAATCAGAGGGTCGTGGTTGGCCATCCTCCAGACCTCTACACAGCAGATGGAGCAGTTATAGGGGTTGTATGAGGGCACAGGACCAGCAGTGGAGCGGGATGACACCTCCCTCAGTGGTCATATCTAACCATTAGAGAGCCTGAAGATTGGAGCGCTAACTGCTGTGATTTCATGGATGAAAATGAATACATTCTCTTAAGCGTAAGGAAGTTCAGCTTGAAACGTCAAATGAAAATACGATAATACCCACTTTGTTCGAAATATACACATTATAGACTACTCTTCCTTCTGAAATCAAAAGTATTAAGAGTTTCTATTAGAGTTTGGAGCTGCGAGGATTGGATTGCATTCAGTGACAAGTGTTAGTGAGGTCAGGATCATCCCAAGAGTATCCGGTAGGGCAGCATCATTCCAGAGAACACAGCTCCACATCTCAATGATGGGTGGCTTTATACCTCTAGCCCACACCTGGCATTAGACTTGATGCCAATAGGTTCATGTTTATCTGCTCCTGAGTCATATTCTGTTGTCAGTAGCTCTCTACAAGTCTGTGTGTGCGCATTTGTATACCTGTGTCAGCAAAGGCTCTAACTTAAACAGCCTGTTTAATATTCACTGTTTTTATGATGTCACAAAACCAACACATTTACATACATCCAGATATTGGCCTACATCAGTTGAGCTCAGCCCATTCATGATGATGTAATTCAATCCATACTGTGTGAATGAGGCACAGTTCAAAGCAGACTTTCAGAGCTAAGCTCATTTACATAAATCATTCTTAAAGGAGCAGTAGCATAAACAGCCTGATTGATTTGAAGGGGTAAAGAGAGTTAGACATTTTAAAATGGATTTTGGTACATAAAATCACATGAGAATTATAGTTGTACCTCAGGCAGAGAAAATATAATACAATAAATATGTAGGATATTGGTCCTTATAAGATTTTTTGCCATTAAAATTGCAACACTTGGAGACTATAAAGCATTGTCCTGTTGGAATATGGCACCAGAGAACCTCTGTCGAGGTACTGCCTCAGGCTCCAGCATCTCTGTGATGTATCACTGGCTGGTCAAGGTACTGGCAATGCATATGAGGAGTGAATGAGAGTGGAATCTGATCTGCCCCCAAACAAAAAACACCTTGTGCTGGATCCGTATGGTGATGCAAAATGCATGTCACCCTGATACTTTTGCACAAGTCTCAAATATAATACATTTTACAAGTGCTGCAGATTTAATAGCCAATAGTGTGTGTGTACTATTAGCACAGTTCCAAAACATGGTGAAAAAGTTTCATTTCATTTCAATTTAATTCAAAAAGGTGAATTGTCATCTTATATTCATTATATATAAAATTACATTTCAAGCCCTGTTGATCAGTTTGACTTATAGCTCCTGAACATGTTCAGAAAATTACTATTCAAACAGTATCAACATTAAGTATGAAATGTTGTATAATGAATACTAAACATATGACTTTTTAAAATTAAATTATTAACGCATAAGAACATGCTGATCTAGTGCACTTGTATGTGTGTGCAATTCCAGACTGTAGAACAGGCATGTCCAAAGTCCGGCCAGCGTGCCATTTGCAGCCCGTTACCATTTTTGGAATGGCTCGTGAGGTATTTTAGAAATAGTAAATAAATAAATAAATAATACTGCTATTAAGCAGGTTGTAAAAAAAATAAAATTCCTAGTTTGAACACTGGGTAATGTAAAACCAATCTTAAACATCCTACATCTACTTTAGCACAAAACGTTAACAACATTACACCTACGTTACTGTTCCTGAGCTTTTGGATAGACATGGCAGCTCCAACGAAATGAAAAATAGACAGAATACATAATATTTCAATCAGGTTGGGAAAATGAATATTAGTTCAGAGAGACGTGTGTGTGTTTAATTTGTCAGGAATCAGTTGCTGTAATGATGTATAATGTTAAGAGACATTATGAAATGAAACATCACTGTTTCAGGTCAGGCGCTGAACGAGAACAGAAGGTGAAACAAGTAGCAGCAGCTTGTCAGCTCAACAAATCCAGTTTGTTTGTTTTTTTGTGATAACAAAGTGCAAGAAAATGCTACAAGGGCTACGAGGCACCTCAACTCATAGCTCATCACAGGAACTTGGGGTTGCCAGGTTCGCAATTTTTGTGCAAAATAAAAAATGCAGTTGTAAGTAAATGTTCAGAGCTGTTGGTGTGTTGGTTTTTGGACTACTTTAAAAATGTACCATGACCTGCAAAAAACTCTTATAGTACTACTATAGGGCTATGAGTCTGTGACCCGTGACTGCACATAGTTTTCTTTTTCTGGCCCCCAACAAGAAAAGTTTGGACACCCCTGCTGTAGACCATCTGTTGTCATACACAGTTTAACAAGCTCCTCCGCATTCATCAGGGGTCAGTTTCTGATACTATTTTGGTAAAAGATTCGTCACATCAGACAAATTCACATATGATACAAACCTGGCAGTGTCATGGTGGTGTGTGTGTGTGGTGGTATGAGTAGTGTATCTTACCAAAACAGAGCACAAACTGAAATGATAGAATGAGATTCACTATACAAACTGTTATAACCAGAACGCTTCAAAAACAGAATATCAGTGTCACTTCCTCTCTCCCCCTCCTCCCCCTTTCCCTCCATCCCTTCTGTTTTGACAGATGCCATGTTACTGGTGACAGAGAGGCTGGAGGGACCCTTCAACATTGAGTCTGTGATGGAGCCGATCGATGTGAAGATCTCGGAGGCCATCATGAATATGCAAGACAAAAGCGTGCAGCTCTCCTACCAAGTATGTTAAGCATCCTCTGAGGACTGAGCCGCATGCCTTTGCACTCGTAATCCTCTTGCCATTTTGTGTCTTGTATGAGGAAGCCCAGTATTTTATGTCATCTGTGGCTTTCTTTGCCTGCAGGCCCACAAGTCCAAACACTGTTATCTCCAGTTACAGAGTATTTGTACACCGAGTGCCAAAGTTGTGGACGGTCAGAAATTTGTAGCTCTGCAGATGCGTGATAGTTAATCTATTTCTTGACGTTTTCTGCATTCTGTCTCGGCCACTAATTGTAGTTCATTCTGAGAATAAAAAAAATGTTTGGAGGGTGGATTAACCAGCCCCCGCACTGCAGGAGGGTTAGAGTTGGGTCAGCTTTAAGTGGGATCTGCCACTTCTTGTAATAGTGACCGTTTAGCAGTTTAGCCTTAGCAGCTGTTAAAGCCTCAAAAATGACGGCTCTCAACTTTTTTACAGACCCAACTCACACTGACAGAGTCCTTCTGGTCTTTAGGTGAATTTGGGAATGTAGTGGGCTGTGTGAGTGGCAAGTCTTGGAATGCAAGCCTTGTTTTCCCTTCCTCTGAAGAAACTCGATACCTCGGCTGGATGTGGAGGACATGTCCGCTCTGTCTAATTGCAGGTTTTTCAAGGCTGTGGCCAGCCCAAGCCCTCCGGAATGAGCAGGTCTGCCCGCGGCGCCTCGGACGTTTTCAGCGCCCGCTTCAAGCCCTACAGCCCCGAGGAGTTGCCCACGACCGCCGCTGGCACCAGCCTGGACCGTCTGGTAAGGGAGGGCAAACCCCAGCAGCTCATACATCCCTCAGCACATACACCACTCATCTCACACCCACTTCACACTGCTGATTGAAAGCTGCACTGGTTGACCTCAGCCAGCGAGCATTAAATCTGTGTTTTCCCTCGTCCTTTGGCCTTCGTTATTGATTTGTGTTCACAGATTAATTTGCTTCCATGTGCTGGCCCAGGAGAAATGTTTGCAAGCTGCTTAGACTATGCCATCAGTGTTGGCTTAACATTCTGAATGTGACTACATGTGGAGATGCCAAAGTTTAATAGTGGAATCCTGAGTTACATCAGCTCTGCATGGATCAGATGCTTGTGACCTTGATGCCAATTACGAAACAGGGTTGCAGCTACGTGTACATTTAAAATGAGCTCATTTTTTATTCATAAATTATTCATAAAACTGTCATATATTTAATATTCATTACATGTAAATTGGCAGGTCTATTTTGTTTTAATGTTGATCAGCTCATTAAATCCAGAATCTCAAATTATGAGAATGTAATAAATTGCTTGACTGTGTATCCAGCTCCCCAAACTTGAACTGCACAGAAAATCTATGTGGTATTGTCAAGAGGAAGATGAGAAACACCCAACCCAGCAATACAGACAAGCTGAAGGCCACTTTCAAAGCAAGCTGGGCTTCAATAACGTCTCTGTGCCACAAGCTGATTGCCTTCATGCCACATCACACTGATGCAGTAATTTATGGTAAAGGAGCCCCAACCAAGCGTATACTTGTGAGAAGTTGGACATTCCTCTGCTGTACATCCTTTTCTGTTTGGTCTTATGAAATATTCTGATGATTTGAGATGATGGACACTGTTCAACATTAAAACAAATTCTTGAAATATTCAATTTTACACGTAATTAATATAAAAAATATCGGTTTACTTTTTAGAATTAATTTATCAACTCAAATAAACCCAAAATCCTAATTTATTGAGGTTTGAATGTACGTCTGCTTTAATTAATTAATTAAGCAACATAATTATACCTATTTCTATTTTAAGCTCCCTCCACTCACCCTGTCCTGACCAGACGTTTTACATTTGTTTTAAGTTTCTGCATCTTTCTCCTGGAAAAGTGAACAGACAGCTGGACCTTAAGGGAAGAAAATCTGTACTTTTTCTGACAGTATATGATGTGTATACTTCCCTCTGAGTAGTTGAAATGCATCTATTTTCTTAAGATTTCTTGTTCTCTCTTTCTATCCCCTTCTCCATTCCAAACTAATTTCTTCTTGCTCTTCTTCTTGCTGCCAGAGGATTGCATGGAAAACAATGCAACACAGTGTAAGATTCATGTCCTGTTATTTTTTTTAGCTTTGTGTTGTCTCACAATATCAGAGAGAAGCTCAGGTTCCTGATTTCAGTGTCACAATCAGAGCACATGTTTAGTTCTCATCATGCTTCATCACAGCATCCCTCTACCACCATGTCATACTGTAAGCATAAGGACATGAACACAGGAAGCAAGAGACCGAGCTGCCTTTGTTTTGATTTTATTAAAGATTATTGTTCGGCGGGGGCGGCACGGTGGCTTGGTGGTTAGCACGTTCGCCTCTCAGTGCTGAGGTCTTGGGTTTGAGTCCCTATCTGGGTGGAGTTTTCATGTTCTCCCCGTGTCTGCGTGGGTTTCCTCCGACAATCCAAAAACATGGAGATCAGGTGGATTTCAGTACTCCAAATTGTGTGCGTATGTGCACCCAGCGATGGACTGGCGCCCTGTCCTGGGCTTAGTTGAATAATGTAATGCTTCCCTGCACCCAGTGAGCGGATAGGGGACTAACGGCGACCCTGATAAGGATTAAGTGGGTGTGATAATGGATGGATTATTGTTCAGTTAACTAAAAACGTTAAGTCAACTAAGTTATTTGTTTCCCAGCATACATGAGCACAATCTGAGTCAGATAAAGTGTTTTCTTTGTTAGCAGGAGAAGATGGATAGCTTGCAGGCTCCTCTCTAGAATGGTATGGTGTTACCTTCTCCTTCCAGTGTAGAATGTTTGAGATTTCCATGATGTTTACTAATGGAGCAAAGTCCTGCAGGACTGCCCCTCTCTCCTGGAGGAGAAAGGTACTGTGGCAGCCACTCAGTGGTGAGTAAGTGGGCAATTAGCCTCTAGAGATCCCTCTCAAGCAGTAGTGCCAAGGCCTCGGGCATTATGGGTGAAGGGACAAGTGCATATTGCCATCTCGATAGCTACACTTCACTGTTCTCTCTTCATCCCTTGAGTTTATGCAGTTATTTATTGGTTTGGAACATTTTGGCTTTATTTTATAAACTATTGAGAACATTCATATAAGAGAAGGGACGATTTTTCCAACCTCATCTAATGCAAAGTAGTGAAACGTACGACGAGTTCAGAAGTCGATGTTTGCTGAGAAAATGTAAGACTTCTGGCCATCTTTCTTCCTTTTGAGCACAATCCAGATTTTCTGTTGGGTTCAGGTCCAGAGACTGGAAAATACACACACAGACTGTTTACAGACTGTCTATAATTGGTCTGTGCTCTAGAAGTACTGACGATGCCCATAAAAAACGTACTTATCACCCTATATCATATTGTCCATCCTGACATCCTCTTCCAAATTGGCATAATAGGAAGGAGGCACAGCATCACTCCAGTCTCTTCCTGTTAAACTCAAATTTTCTATTGAATTTCATAACCAGTAGCTTCACATTACCTGCACTGTTATGAATTGCCTCTATAATATGGCACTGCTGTTATCCCGGCTGTTTTATTCTGCTCTGTCAGGTCTGATTTCGTCTGTTTGGTGAGGTGGATTTATCTCTGCGGGATTAATAATAGATTAAGCTGAATACATTACGGCACCTTCAAGTTTTTGAGGAATCAAGTCCAATGTCTGTTGGAGCCGTTGCTGCTGTTGTAGCATTTTGAACTCAAATAATACTTGAGCTGTAAACAAGTTTAGACGATATATACGGCGAGGCGCTCAGCCAGGCTTAATTAACTGATGATAATGAAGGCCTGTCAAAGCGTCCTCCTCTCAGCTCTCCATCTTGTTTTGTTCGTCAGGGCTTTGACTCGTCCCTTGTATAGTTTTTCACTGTGTGTGTGTGTGTGTGTGTGTGTGTGCAGGTGAAAGCTCACTGCAGTACAAGCTTCTGATCACAGTATTCTATCTCAGATGTTCACCCATCTCCCGTTTGCTCTGCCAGACACTGTTCTGTATGACGCAGGAGTGGTGCTGATGAGAAAACTACAGACATTAAAGATGCTCCCATTACCAGGCTGAAAGCAGCTTTGATATGAACCAAGTGAGGTTTCAGCTTGTGATGGACAAAGTAAAGAGAGCACTGCTTATTTGAGTGAAGTATTTGACCTTCAAGTCAGTTTGGCAGCAGCTGGAAAATTCTCTCTTGATCTGTCTTTCATTATATTGCTGTTCTTTATTCAGCCGTTATGGCAGTAATACTGTATGTGGCATTTCAAAACAGCTGTGTAGTGAGTCTGTAACAGTGCTTTTACCATGTAATCTAACCTCAGTCTTGCAGACATTACAATCTAATACACTCTTTAAAAAACTAGTTAAGAAAATGGTTCTGTATGGAACCATAAACACTCAAAAATCCTTTGCCTGTTGAAAGGGTTCTTCAGATTGATGAGGAAAGTGTTGTTGATTGGTCTCTGCAGAACCTTTGTGAAAGTGGTTCTACATAGCCCCAAAAAGGGATCTGCTGTAGTTACGATGTCAAGCATATAGTAGAAGAACCCTTTTTGGTTCTATATAGAACCATTTTCAAAAAGCATCCAAAAAAATCAATCTAAAGCACCTTCCTCATCAATCTGAAGAACCCTTTCAAGATGCAAAGAACCCTTTGGGTTCTTTCAGTGTTCATGGTTCTACAACCATTTTCTTTACTAAAGAACACTTGAAGAACCATCAATAGATGAAGTGTAATGCATTTCCAGAATATCGTGAAAAATGTAATTCAAAAATATAAATTGTCATATTTTATGGTCATTACACAAAAACTGACATAATATTTTTTTTTATGCTGATACTGTGTGAATAGTAATGTACTCAAAAGGAAATATTCTAATAATTTGAGGTTTTGAATTTCGGATTTTCATTTGCCATAATCCATTAAACAGGAAAAGGTTTAAAATGTCACTTTACATTTAACTAATTTAAAATATCAGTTTACATTTTTCAATTAAATTATCAACACAAACGTTTTCCACAATTTTCTAAAATTTAGGGTAGTTTAATAAAAAAAGAAAACTAAACTAAAGGTCTCGGTGAACTTTACTGGGAGGAAAAAGAAACTTAAATGAATGATAAAAGTGCGGTGATTATAATACGTTAAAGGTCCAAGTCACTGTATCATTGAGTTAATTAAATATTGAATGTTCATTACTGTTAAACTAATACAACTGCAAATAACTGATTATATTAAAAATGATAATACAGATATTATTAATACAGTAAACACGATACTTAAGGAAAATAAGAAGAGTAAATAAATGTGTAAACACAAATAAATAATAATAAATGTTATTCCAGCCCCTAATAAATTAATAAATTAAATTCCAGCCCCTAGCCCTGCCTCATGTGCATCTGTTTTGTGTTTCTGTTGTCCCCGCCCTCTCCTCATCGTCATGTTTAGTTAATGGTCACACCTGTCTCGTATTATTGCACAGCCCTGTTTGTTGATCTCAGTTTGATTATGTGTGCTAAATAGCTTCTTTGTGTTTGCCTTGTGCTTTGTCGGTTGTTAATTGTTACTCAAAATGTGTTCTGGTTCTGGATCTTATAGTCACAGTATTTTTATTAGTTTTTTATTAACAAATCTATCATTTGGATCTGTCTTGCTTCAGCTCCACAGTGTTACAAAGTGTCATCATGTGAGCATTTACCACAGACATCCAGGTTTGGAAAAATTACACCCAAGAAACTCACCCATACAGTCATTTTAAGCATCTGGGTGTAGGAGTTTCAGTACTGAAGAGACCTGTAAAATGATTTATTACAGATGTCCCATAGATAAACAAATCTAATCCCAATAGGACTTTTGTTAGCATAAAAAAAACAATTTAGGCTAATATTTGCCAGGATATTGAATGTAGATCTAGACATGTAAACATTTAGATTGTTCCTAAGGCTCACAGATGGAGGGTTTTTTGCTGTATTACCACACCTATGATTAAGCTTTTTGGCACCAAAAGAGACAAAAGAGAGGAAGAAACTATCGGTCATATTAAGCATCTCATCAGGAATAGATTAATCAGCATTGCATATTGAATTAGAATGAGAATTTAAATCACTGCAAATATTTGTATTAATTGTCAAAGTTAATGCATTAGTAACATTAACACTATTTATTTTTAACCATATTTATTTTTTATTTTTATACAGGGTTCCCATGGATCCTTAAAAAGTCTTAAGACATTGAATTCATCAATCTAAAAATAAGGCCTTAATTGGTAATAAAATGTCTTAAATCAATTTTTCACAGGTCTTAAAATGTTAACACATTGTAAGCAGGATTTTATTATTGTAATTAGTCTCAAATCTGAAAATAATTGGTAACATTTATTTTTTTAATAATTTACAGAGTGTTCAAGTCTCGCAGTAACAATAGTGGGACCAGTGATGTGGTTGTGTTGGGACTCTCAAATACACATCATTTATGTAACAGTTACTTTACATTGGACTATGTGAGGCAAGTGTGAATTCAACAAAAATTAACTGTCTAACCATGGACATGTCTGAAACCGGTAACAGGCAGTATGTACGAGATGCGGTGTATTTTGTGCGAGAAATTATTCAAACTCGACACGATGAGAATCAAGGCAGTGAAGGCACACATGCACAGCCTGAAACACAACCTGCACTAAAGTTAGTTTAATATTAGTCACTCATTTGATATTCGTAATTCCGCTTTTCTTCACCAGTTATCTAAACAAAAATTCACCAGCACAGTAACAGTTTGGTAGTGAAATAGAAGAAGAACTACAACCACAACATTTAGTAATATTCACTTATGACAGGTGATAGAGGAGCTTAGCTTTGTGTTCACTCTGACTACACGCTGCAGTGTTAGGGACCGTCTCACAATTACCAGCTATGCTGCAGTGTTAGGGACCATAGCACATTTACCAGAAGAAATAATAAGTGTTACAAACATCCATGTTTTTATATATATCTATATATTAGTAATAATGTGACGTACATGTATTTTTATACATATTCAGATATTATTGTCTTGTGTAATTTTTCTATTTGTTTAATTTACAGTTATCAAAGTAATCAAGTAAACTGTCATGTTATTAAACCTAATGATGTGAAACCAACTTAAATACAGATATATATTCCACACATACTACAAGGCTTATTTTGGGACATAGGGAAGTTATTTATAATTATTTTAATTAAAAAAATACATCTTTTATATTATATAAATCTATATAGTGAGGTTATATTTTCTTATAATTATAAAATTAAGTTATAATTTCTCATATGATTAAACCTAATGATGTCAGTTCAACTTGGTAATATAGACATGTATTCCACATATACTGTAAGGCTTAATTTGGGATGTACTGAAGTCATTTATTTATAATGATTTTAACACTAGGCTGTCATTGTAGCTAGAGCCTTGCACCAGTAATTTGACTGCAACCAGGAAACAAAACAAATTAAATTAATAACATTTCTGACCCCTCCTTTCTTTACTTTTTCTTGAAATGTAAATTTTTGTAAAGTAAGATGCTTATAACCCCCTAACCCCCATGTCAGGTTTTATGTTAAAATAAACATTTGGGTAAAACTGTCACTAACCATATGTAATTGATATGGTGGGTGATTGTGAAGTTGGTCTTAAATTTCTTTTCAAGTGGCATTAAAAAAGTCTTGAATTTAATTAGCCTTAAGCTGTAGGAACCCTGTTATACATTTTACCCCTGATTTTTTCCCAATGTATTTTAGTGGCCAATTAACCTGCCCCTTTTATCAACTCTCCCTTTCATTATCATTTGCAATGTCCCTGACTTTCTTAGGAGGGGGCAGATGAACACAGGTCTCCTCTGATAACAGTGACATCAAGCCCCTTTCCTGCTGGTGAAACATCGCTGCCGGGCAGCTGGCGCACTCAGAGGAAAATGCAGATGCCCAGTTCTGATGGATCACCTGGCAGACGTGCGAGTCAGTTGACATTGTTTTTAGTGATAGGGAAGAGTGAACCATCTTGCCCACCTGAAGAGAGAGCACGGCCAATTCTGCTCTCTTGAGCTGTTGTAAACTTATTGACTAATTTTCTTATTGACTAAGATCTTAATCAGACTATTGTGTGCTTGTAAATATGGTCATTGTTAGAAAATGAATGGCCACAAATAATCAAGCTAATTAGCACCTCTTACCTTCCTTTAATTCATTCCATTCAATACTAGCCATGAATGTAATTCACCCTGTTTCTAAGCCAAATCCATATCTCAAAACTAAACCAGTCTTAGTACCTCTAATCCTGAACTCAACCTCAACCAAAACTTTATCCGTAGGCTATTACTCAAAGATGGACTGAACAGGAGTGTGAAAAAAGAAAAGAAAATATGAACATCCTCTATGGTAAACATGCATAAGCAGCAGAGGCCAGACCAGCGCCTCATTTAGTCTAGCGCCTCATTGCCGCGGAGCCATGCCTATGAGCTTGTCTGAAACTCAAGCTCACATTAGTTGCGTAGATTTTATCCTCGGGATCATTTGGGCATTACACAATAAATTGGTCTTGATTTGTGCAACGTGATATGTGAGGATCCATTACAGCGACCTCACAGGAGTGCACAGAGCCCAGCCTGACTCTCCACTGGAGAGGTGGGAATGAATCGTCAGGGTGGCTGATTGCATCTTGGAGTCTCGAGTCCAGCTCTCTCTGGCCCTAATGTGGCGCCTCACAGGGCAAAGGAAACAGAATACCATGAGCTCCAGATACCCGGATCATCTGCATCAGTGTTTTTTGTTGGCGTTTTTGTTTTTGTTGGTTAATTACATTTACCATGTAGCTTGTCAGGATTCTTTAATGGTATTTGCAAGGAAAGGGGCAGAACAGCATAATAAATAGAGTGTGGTTACCCTAAAGGATCTATTTTTATGGCCTTGGCACAGTTTAACGTCAGTTTGTTCTTTTTTAGGACATTTATTTATTTGTTGAGGCTGAAGCCAGGCGGTTGTACAGTGTTGTTTCTGCACATTCCACAAGCGTAATTATCACTTGCAAGTTGAACCGCACCAAGATAAACATGACAGGGATGAATAGGTTTGTATTTATGTTTATGTGCAGCATATTTCAGATGTGCTAATTGAGGGGCAGCCAGGACGCAAATTATTATTCTATGTAAGGCAAACCTGACAGCTACAGAAAGCCAGCAGTCAAACTGTCAGTGTGATACAAGAGGGATGGTTCAGATTTCAGTGTTGCAAATGAATGAGTGAGCTGCACAAGCACTTTGAGCAACACTGAGAAATCTGTATCGTATGGATTAGACTTGATGATAATAAGCCTGAATCGATATTGAGCTTTTTTCAAGTTATCATAATCAGCACATTTTCTTGCCAATAAAAGCATTTATTTGTTATTTATGTGCACATCTGACACATGCCAGATAAAAAAACACAATCTTAAAGTCATTAAAGTGAAAGTACACAATCATTGACCAATGTGCACTCACAGGAATTTCACGTCCAGATTGAACCCATCCATGCAATGAAACACATATAATGGTGCTTGAAAGTTTGTGAACAATTTGATTTAGAAGTCCTAAAAGTAGATAAATAGACTCTGGTTAAACAAATGAGACAGAAATATTATACTTGTTCATTTATTTATTGATGAAAATGATCTAATATGACATATTTGTGAGAGACAAAAGTATGAGAACCTCTGGGATTAGCAGTTAATTTGAAGGTGAAATTAGAGTCGGGTGTTTTCAATCAATGGGGCGACAATCAGGTGTGAGTGGAGACCCTGTTTTATTTAAAGAACAGAGATCTATCAAAGTCTGCTTTTCACAACACGTTTGTGGAAGTGTATCAGCACAAACAAAGGAGATTTCTGAGGAGCTCAGAAAAAGAGCTGTTGATGCTCATCAGGCAGGAAAAGGTTACAAAACCATCTCTAAAGAGTTTGGACTCCACCAATCCAGAGTCAGACAGATTGTGTACAAATGGAGTTAATTCAAGACCATTGTTACCTCATCAGGAGCGTCGACCAACAAAGATCACTCCAAGAGCAAGGCGTGTAATAGACAGCGAGGTCACAAAGGATCTCAGGATAACTTCTAAACAACTGAAGGCCTCTCTCACATTGGCTAATGTTAATGTTCATGAGTCCACCATCAGGAGAACACTGAACCACAATGGTGTGCATGGCAAGGTTGTAAGGAGAAAGTCACCTCTTTCCAAAAAGAACATTACTGCTCATCTGCAGTTTGCTAAAGATCACGTGGACAAGCCAGAAGACTATTAGAAGAATGTTTTGAGGACGTTTGAGACCAAAACAGAACTTTTAGGTTTAAATGAAAAGTGTTATGTTTGGAGAAAGGAAAACACTGCATTCCAGCATAAGAACCTTATCTCATCTGTGAAACATGGTGGTGGTGGTAGTATCAGGTTTGGGTCTGTTTTGCTGCATCTGGGCCAGGACGGCTTGTCATCATTGATGGAACAATAAATTGTGAATTATTTCAGAGAATTCTAAAGAAAATGTCAGGACATCTGTCCATCAACTGAATCTCCAGAGAAGGTGGGTCATGCAGCAAGACAACGATCCTAAACTCACAAGTCGTTCTACCAAAGAATGTTTAAAGAACAGTTACCAGAAACGTTTAGTTACAGTTATTTTGTTAATGGGGGAAAAAACAAATATTTTTCTAGCTACTAGTTCTTTAAGATGCATCAGATCAGGTTATAAAGGCATATCAGGCAGACGCAGTACTTCGTGCGCCAGTGTTGGAATGATTTGGGAAGCCAAATACTTCTACATCATGCACTGTAATTGTTTGCAGCCCTGGAATAAGTATGTGTCTCACAAGCCAAAAGACATGACTATAGCTCTCTCTCTGACCCACAGGGTGGGTTCCTGACCATTTCTTTAGTGGATGTGACTTTAACACACAATGTCTTGAAGACCAAACAGTTGCCAGTGACCACTAGTTGGAAACAAGTGGGAACACCAAAAGAAAAACATTTTCCTGCCATACATTAGGCAAGCCTCCAGAGCTCCTCTGGACTCTGACTCTGGCAGTTCTGTTCTTGTTTGGACATGTAATTATTGGCTAGTTTGTTCATGATGGTAGAAAATGCCATCTCAGTGTATTGTTGTGAAATGTACTACAAGATGCAGTGAAACAATTCTTAGCTCTCAGAAGGTTAGTACACCTTGAAATATTTCCTCACTTACCTCAGATTTCCTCAGAATCAGGAGTTGATTGGTCAAGAAATGTCCAGATTTTCTGTAGTTTAGAACTACAGGGGCTAACATTGCTAACAAACAGTAGAACTCAATAGTCATCTAAAACCACTCGGTCAGAATACTTCCCCAAAAAATTTCACTAACAGATTCAAATCTAAATTAAGCTCTCACACATTAGTGAATCTGTTTTAAGATACAGTATGACTTCAAAAACTCCTGTAGCTGAATGCAGCATCTGGGAAATGCTTGAAAATTTTAGAGTACTAAATATGTCTGAACCTGATCAGAGATCAGTCTTCTTCCAGCTCTGCTGCTGTCTGAAATAGCTGCCTAAAGCTGTGCAGTGTTATAAATTCTGTGCTTTGAGCAGACTGAAATATGCTTTCATTATGGATTTTAAAAGAAACAACCAGACGTTTTATGTGACTATTAGGTTCTAGAGTAGGTAAGCAACTCTCCACTGATAGCTCTGCAAGAAGCAGTTGGATTCCAAACATGTCAAAGCTGATCAAGTAGAGCTGGCTTAAAGGGAACACTGCAAATATAAATTTTGAGTAAAGGTAACTTGTTGCTGGAGCTCTGTGAAATACTGTATAAAATGTAATTTTACTGAATACTCAAGGCTAAGCTCAGACATTTGGCCTTCAGGTTGTCTTCATATGCCCTTATGCAACACAGCGAAACAATCAGTCTAGCAACTGTTAGTTTATCTATGAGCACTGGCATCAGTAACAGAATGGTCCAGCTTTCAGAGTTCAATAGCTGCCATGCTCCATATCTGTCAGGAAGATAATTAGGTGCTCTGGTGCCATTAAGCTCTTGTCACTGTGCTCCACAGGGGGCAGGAGAGGGTGGCAGGAGTCCCGTTCTCCACTAAACAACAGAGAGCATCCTTTTAATCATCCTCTCTTTCAACAACTATTCTCAGCTCATAGCCTTGGGGCCAATGGCCTAGTGGAAAAATGCTGTCATTTGCACATGGTAGTGGAGTGTGGGCTGATAAATGAAGCCCGCCGTGATGAAGTGGAAGGCCTAAGTGTGAAGCCACATGGGGGTCTGAAAGGGACACTGTACTACTGGAACTGTGGGTACAGCCACATTCACCACACTCAGAGCAGAAACAGAGGCAGAAGATGGTCTAATTGAACAGGGACACTCACTGCTAGGACAGATATTGAATTGAGATTCTCTTGTCATATTGTCATATTACTCACTGACTTGTAATTCAGTTACATTACACTTAAACCTATAGTCATAACCTTCAGCGTATATATATATATATATATATATATATATTTATTTATTTATTTATTTATTTATTTATACAGTATGTATGTGTATATATAAATATCTAGATATGGTTATATATGTATATATAATTTATTAACAAATAAATAAAAATAATACTATAATGTATATAATTTGACATTTTATATACAAAGTTATATATATAGTGAGATGAGTCTCTAAAGCTGATTTAATTGGGTTATATCTCAGGCCACAGTATAACTTTAACTTTAATCCAGCACACCTCCACACCTACATTAAAGGGTCCAGGGTATGCATTTTTTTTTCTTTCCTCCCACCCTTCCATTTGATGCTACTACTGTGGAAAAGTAAAAGTGTCATTTTTGATGAGGATAAGTTGATATTTGGGGTCACTGCCCAATCAGATTAAATTTAATTTACTGTAAATGTGACTTTTACTAACAGAAGGTCAGTGACTGTAAACAATGCTACTTAGTTTGTTTACTTTACTTACTGTAACCAACATTTACTGACTTTTTGTGTTTTTGTGTTTAACTATGAAATATTAATTACATCACACATTTTGAATTGCAGAACAATTGTTTGTGATGCTTTTGATGACTATATATATATATTTGTGTGTGTGTGTGTGTGTGTGTATATACTGTACATATACTGTATATAAACCCAATTCAGTCAGTAAAGACATATGTCACTATGTTAAGTCCTCTGGATGAAAGACTCAGTAGTGAACATTGAATAAAAGCCACTGGTGGAATTTTGAAATTTTGATGAACCTCTCGCGTATACTTTATCATTCATAACTAGTAGAGAGAACATTCAAAGTAATATGTGCTTTGCAGTCATTTTTGTGCAAAGGTTCCTGACGATGTACTACAATATTACTTCACTTTCCACACAGATAACAGTGGCCCAGATTACTCCAAATTTAACCACATTACTTATGTTAACACATTCTGATCCATATTATGTTCCAGAGACACAAAATATGATTATACCATACTCGTTTCCTTAATGCATCTATAAATAAGTCTCAATTAAAACGTGTTTCTTTGTTTAATTGATGGTTTTGAAAACCAACAACATCCCAATATTAATTTGTTTTTCATTATTTCAAGAAAACCAACATAACTTCAGTTTACAGTGATTTCTGCAGGCAAGGAAGGAAATTAAGGTCTAAAATGATGCTGTAAAACACATACGTGCATACCTGTGCAAGTAAAAGTATTTACAGACCATCGCTGTGTTTGTATGCATATGCAATTATAAGATAACTATCACATTTGGCATTGCTATTAAAACTTAAGGCCTTTCACAAAATTGCTGGCCTATATATTTTCTTGCTGACTTTCCATGAGGCTGTGAATAGAATACCTCAATAGCAATTTCAGTATTCAAATTTGGTCTTAAATTACATTTGCAGGGCCCTTTAAAATGGCTTAAATTTAAGTTGAGGGTTCCTGCAGACACCTTGATAGAGCGAGGGACTCTCACTGCATAAGATCCAGTTATCAACCTTAAGAATGTGGCTGATGGTCTCCTCCTCAGTGCCTGGCCATAGAAGCACAACACAGCTGGGGTGTGATAAAACCTGTAAGGTCTGCCTTAGCTTAATGGCCAGTGACCTTTTTATAAAGCAGAGATCTGAAGCCAATTCAGTTACATCTCTGATTATTTACCATTTCAGTGTGTGAATGAAATTTGAAGCAAATCAGAAATGTGTTGCTTATTGTCTTGCATATTGAAATTCTGGACACTGTGTGTGCAATATGTGTGGCAGTAGATGTACACATTTTGCATAAAATACAGATGCCACGCCTCCCCTGTACCCTGTGACATCACTGATTACACAGCCCTGCTGTCTCATTAGCCCTCATCTGTGTTTGTTATTTAAGGTCCCCTGTGTTTATTAGTGTTTATTAGTGTTAATACAGACCTTGTGTTTAGAGATCCACCACTACATCCTGCTACAGCCCTACGCATGTCACACCAGACAACATATTGCAGTTGGTTGAAAAACATGAAGCAGCTGAGGTGCTGGCTGTGAGCAATTTAGTCATTTCTCATAGAATTAATTACACTCCAGTCCAAACTTTGCTTGAACAAAAAGCATGACCTTCATGGTTTAGACATTCAAATGGACTTAACTGAGTTTTTTTTTCCATGCAGCCCACAGCATTCATCAGTGAAAAAAGCACCTTCATCTGGAGCTGATGTTCTAGGTAAACTAAGAACAAACTGTATAGCTTTGGACATATTTTTGTCCTTGAGCGTTTTCGTTTGAATATGCTGATTAATGTTGTTGCGACCTCCGTGCGAAATTGAAAACCCAGCTCCACATGTCTGGCAAACGACTTTGCTGCTATCCAGTGTGTCATTTCTCAGAAAGTTATTTTCTTTTTGAAGCTAGTCGTTAAGTGAACAAGTACGTTGAGGCATCTCAGGAGTACATCAGCCACCGTGAAGGAGGCCAGTCAGTTGTGCTGATGAAGAGTGGGCTGATAATTGCGTGAATTATGCTAGACGTCAACAAACGTGATTGGCCAATTTATGTTTAGATGTAATTTGTGAAATAATTGGTGTTGCTTTTAAAGTTTGGGCTCTGTTAATCCATCATACATTTGTTATTTTTGTTAGTTTTTTTTTGTTTTGTTTTGTTTTTGTTGACGTACAGGACAAATGTATGTAGAAATATTTAAAAAACAAGCGATAAACTGGGAGATGGACTGAAATATGGGATTGTCCTGAGAAAAATGAGATGCCTGTGAATGTGGATGTTAAATTCTAAAAATTCACTGCTTTCTGTAAAATATATTTGCATTCCCATCATTAGTAATTGGGTTAATTCAGTGATTTGTATTTTTTATAACCCTCACACATGGGATTAAACTATGAATTTGTCTTGAGTAGATCACCCTTCCAAGATTGAAGCCATTAAGAGGTAATTATGCATCTGCTGCTGTCATTTTTTGAGCTATTTTTGAGCTCAGTGCTAGATTTTGAAAGTGGATGGTAAATAAATGTATGAGGACTTCACTCTCACTGTATTTTCAAGCTTTTATACATCTTTAATGAAAGCTCTCAAATGTTCACCACATTTTTGAGCCGCTCTAATGTTTCCCGAATGAAGCTTTTTGAACAGAAAACATCCCGCCGGTACAGTAAGTACTTCACACTGTTCTGAGAAATGACCAGGTGTCTGATTGGCACAGTATAATTCCCTCTTCAGTATTCCTGCCCACTCCATTCTGATATGGTAGATGTGATGGGTAACAGTGAAAATTCTGGATTGTACAGCAGAAACTGTCCTGCCTGTTCTCAGCAAAGAGCTATACTGATTGGATGCTGATCTTTAGACTTTTTTGGAGTCTGAAAGTATTATTTCATATGACTGACTTTGTACTTTTTAGCCAACTGTTATTCTTCAGTGTTTGATGTCACCATTCTCAGCAGGCCATCCTTCCACCAGCTAATGGTTTCATTCTTTCTGCATATGTAGCTAAGGCCAGTTCCATTTTGGGTAGTCTGTGCCTTTGGCTTTATCTGGTTAAATTTAAGTGTACAGTACCACATCAAAAAATTTGATTATTGTGAAAAGGTTCATTCAGTTTGATTCAAAAAGGTAAATTATCTATTATCTATTTTATATTCAGTACCTGTAAAGTGACATATTTCAACATTTGCTTTATTTTGCTGTTGATCACTTTGGCCAGAATCTCAAATTATTAGAATATTTTATATCAAATTTGAGTAAATTACTATTCAAAACAGTATCAACATTAAAACACAAAAAGGAAATATGTCGTATAATGTCTAATGAATATAAAATGACAGTTTTCCTTTTTTGTTTTAAATTATGACAACAAATGAACATTTTCACTAGCACATGGGGGTTCTAGGGTAATTTCTCCCTTTTCAGGTGCTCCTCTTTGATTGATTTTACAACCCAATCAAGAAAATTACAGGCCGAGTTTCCTACTGTTTTTCACCAGATTTAGCACTACTCTGATTATTTTAGTCCCAATCAGGACACACATCTCTATCGCAGATGTAGCCTTATGTTGGAGAAAAAAATATTTTTGACTGTTCCTACTGGCTGCATGTGGTCTCCAAGTGTACATATCTACCAGCGAGCCATTCTGGGAGCATCCTTATCTATGTTCAGAGAAAATGCTTCACTAGAAGCTCAGTCATCCTGCTGTCATTCTCTGCTGTCCAAATTCAAGGGTTTAACACCTGAGGAGGTTCCAGACTTCCTTAATGAAGTAACCCAAAGGCTTGATGGATACATTATATGTTCTTCTAATGAATGCATTGAGCTACTTTTTGCTGACACAGATGTACAAATGCACACAGCTTGTCTAGTCCCTGTAGAGAAGTATTGCCAATAGAATACGACTTTCTAGAGATAAGCTTGAACCTATTGGCACCATGTCTAATGCCAGGCATAGGCTAGAGCAGCGATTCTCAACTGGTGGGTCGCGGACAGTTTGTAAAAAAAAAAAAAAGTAATAATACATTTTAGAACAATTGAAAATTAAAAATAATTAATGCTTATCTGATTTTGTACTCGTCTTTTATCTTGAAAAAAGAGACAGAGAGGCACATGTTGCTTGCGCTTTTTCAAATAGCAGTTTTGGTCCCCTGTAGTTTTTACCTTCCAAAAACAATATTATGCTATATTAAAAGAAGCAGTCGAGCAGTAGGACCCAGCGGAAATGCAAGCGTCTCAATCTGAAGCCTTTTTCGCTTTAGACCACCCACAAGCTTATCGACTGGCTCTCCCATTTCTTGGTAACGTATGATTGGCCGTCCCCCCTGTCACTCCATCAAACAACGTCTGGACTTGTAAACCGGTGTTTTGCAAGTTAGCCAGCAGTCCGTGTTCAGCTGCCACTGTAAGTTGTTGACATGTTGCACATTTGTTCTGTTTGTGTCACGACAGCTAGACATATTTTAATATCAGAGGTTTCACATTAAAATTCATTAACATTAACATTTGAATCTGTGTCTGTGCGTGTGCAGCTACCAGTCTGTGATAACCATCCATTTACATGCCTCTAAGTTGAACTATTGTCAAAATTTATTCAGAATTTCTGCTTACAGTCCAAACATAAGTGTATAATTGGTGGTAATGAGTTGGAGTGAAGTTGACTGAAAAGGAGAAACAGAATTGGGTGATAATTTTATGCTACATGCTTTTAACAGTTTATAAATATTTCATAATATTTAATAATGTATTAATATTTTATTAATGATAAACATACATTTGATTATTTTATTATTAGCACGTAATAGTTATTATTAGTATATTATTAATAGTAATGAGTAAAATATAATTCATAATTTGTAAGTAACGTATTGTAGTAATAATATTAATAATAATAATAGTTATTAGTTAGATTAATAATAGTAATGTAATTTATAATATTAATTTAATTTATGTTCCAGCACAGCAATGCTCCAAAATCTAGTAGAAAGTCTTCAATGGATAACTTATAGCTTGTGATGTATTTAGGAGTACAAATATGATGCACTCTTTACACATTTTATTCTAATTTATCTGCTCTAATCCAGTATAAAATAAGGTGCAGGTTGGGAGTGTAGAGGTCAGATAAATTCTCTCACAGAACACTTGTTGTTGGTGAAATGGAGGTTTTGTACGGATGTTCAATCATGTCTGACAGAAATGCCAGTGTTTAGCACTCGCTGCCAGCAGAATTAATGTCAGAGCTTAACTGGAATCTGCTGGGAGGTGGGATAGATTCAGGGATTTGCTGGCACCTGTTGTTGAGAGCTTGCTAGGGCCTGGTGGCACAGCACTTTATCCCCAGACCCTTCTTGGTTCTCTGTGTTTCCCTCCATGTTATAAAAGAGGTGTATCATGGAAAGCAGATTTGTGATGTGAATCATGGCACCAGAAAATTGGGAAACTGACACTTCTGTTAAAGTGAACATTGCTTGTTTCTTCCTTACCTCAATATATCCTTATTGAGAACATGTTCTCATCCAGCGTTTCTTCTGAAATCAAGGATATTAATGGAGATTTTGTTCTCACTGGCTGCAGTTACAGACTCTACTCTTCTGAGAAGACTTCAGACCAGATGTTGGAACATTGCTGTGAGGATTTGACTGCTTTCAGCCATGACAGCTTTAGTTATGACAGGTACTGATGTTAGGTGATTTGTTCTGGATCACCAACTCCACTCCAGGTCATCCCAGAGATATCCGATGGAGCTCCATTCACAGTTCCAATGTTGGGAGGCTTTATGGCTTTGTGGTGACCTTAGACATGTGTGCAGCTGCTTTGGAGCATCCCATTATATCGGAAATGCCTTTTCTATGGAGATCTTACAGATCTTCTTGTATTTGGATGCTCGTAAGCAATAGATGCACCTTGAAGTAACTGATCCCAAATAATGGATGTTACAACTATTGCAGACACAGATGTACAAATGCAAACTTGTCTAGTTCCTGTAGAGACGGACTGCCAATAGAATAGCAAATAAACGTGATAACCATGTCTAATGCCAGGCATAGGCTAGAGGAGTATAAAGCCTGCCAGCATTGAGCTGTGGAGCAATGGAACAGTGTTCTCTGCTCCAGCCAGTGCTTTGGGATGAGTCGACGAGTTGGAGATGCGATGGGGTGGTGAATATCCAACATCCTGACCTCAGTAACACTCTTGTCACTGAATCCATATAGTGCCTGTCTGAAGTACATGAAAGCAATTGCTAACAATTCAGTATGGCTCCCTTGAGCTGTGTTTCTTCAGCAAGGCATTTCTTATCATCAGCCGGCTAATGTGCCACACAAGGGTTTTCCCAGAATCATCTTTAACCCACAGATACTTCTGAAATGGTAGAGTCAGTCATTATGAGCACTCACTTTCTCATGACAGTTGAGTTGCTTTTGGGAACTGTAACTTAGAAGTGATTTCAAATTGGAGAATAATCACAATGGATCGACTGTGGGGTGAGCAGGTTCACTAAACAGCTTGGTAACTTGATAAAAAAAGCCGCTTTTGGTCACTTGAGGCCTGGAGGTAGAGTTTATGAGGCGGAAGAGTTATTAAACAGCCATGTAGAGGGAACCTTATCCCCACAGGGCACCCAAACATAAACTCGTTCTCCATTCCAGTAGTGCACTCAGACATGTCCACACCGTGGACTGTATATCACAACTGGACATACTGTATTGACAGCAGCAGTGGCGTCTCTAGAATAGATCAATTCTGTGGGCAGCATCCCACTCATCAGTGAAACTACACACAAACCAACTCTCTCAATTAATTCAACCACAAATGCACCTCATCAATGAAATTCCAAAAAGCATAATCCGGTGTTGTGCCAAATTGGGCACCCCCGCTGTCAGATGCATCCCGTCAATAGACTTACTTACCGGTGGTATTCCGCAGAGGTGGGGGACTCGAGTCTCATGACTTGCCTCGAGTCAGACTCGACTTGCAATTTTGAGGACTCGAGACTTGCTTGACTAACGCTGGTGAGACTCGACTTGACTTTGACTTGATCTTTATGACTTGAGACTTGACTTAGACTTGAAACAGATGACTCAAAAACACTTGATTTTTTAATTTAAATATTTTCAATTTAAAAACAAAGTTAGATTACGTTAGAAGATTTCATTCTGAAGCATGATCGGCTTACTTTACAGTGCATGCAGCCCGTAGAACGCTAAACAGCAGCACGCAGAACGCTAAACAG
>BRDA01001122.1:27991-49530 GCA_036984385.1 Crenuchus spilurus | reverse complement strand
CACACACACACACACACACACACACACACACACACACACACACACACACACACACACCTTAATCAACATTGTTTAACTTAGTGTGGAAAAAATGCCAAGAACGTTAGGTAGTAAAAATAAATAAATAAAACAAAATAAATAATCAGTTTGATCATAAAATTTAAATAAAAAAATAAAAAAAGAAGTTGTGTTGAATATGACAACTCTTGTTCATGCATACTTAGTAGTTCATAATTTCCTACTAAATGAGTTGTATTCATTCATCCAATTAAAAATATTAATGTACTGAGTTTATAAAAAAAACTTGTTCTGTAAATAGTTCTTACTTTTGTGATCAAAATCATTCATTTGAAACTCGATTTTGAGGCTGTTCTGCAAATAGTTATAAAAAAATACATATGATCAATTCATATCAATTTCAGACTTAAAATAATGTATAGATTTAAGCCCAACTCACTTCATGTTAAACCAATTCCGGTAAAGGCCCCGCCCACTACGAGTACAGATATGGATACAGATAGTGGTGTGTGTACTCGCTCATCCCTAGCTAATACACTGCTTATCCCCCAAAACAGTGTTTTTCTTAAAGAGACAGTAACCCTTTATACTGACACTTCAGTACTACACTATGAACTAGCGCATAAGAAACATTTATCTAGTTTAAACCGAAATATTACAAAAACTGTAAACTATATTACTGGTAAATACACAAAGATAAAATGTTTAATAATTTTTATTAATTGGCCCATACACAACAGAAGCTGGACTTCAGTGTAAAACCAGTATGTGTAGTTGGTAGGGCAGTAAGTACAGGTGCTGGTCATAAATTAGAATATCATGAAAAGCTGATTTATTTCAGTAATTCCATTCAAAAAGTGAAGCTTGTATATTATATTCATTCATTACACACAGACTGTTATATTTCAAATGTTTATTTCTTTTCATTTTGATGATTATAACTCACTACCATGCTCACTATCATATACAGTGGGGAATAAAGTATTTGGTCAGCCACTGATTGTGCAAGTTCTCTGACTGAGGTCTGTAATTTGTCATCATAGGTACACTTCAACTATGAGAGACAAATGAGAAAAAAAATCCAGGAAATCACATTGTAGGATTTTTAAAGAATTTATTTGTAAATTATGGTGGAAAATAAGCATTTGGTCAATAAACAACCAGCGAGAATTCTGGCTTTTACAGACCTGTTAGTTCTTCTTTAAGAAGCCCTCCTATTCTGAACTAATTACTTGTATTAATTGCACCTGTTTGAACTTGTTATATCTATAAAAGGCAACTGTCCACACTCTGAATCAATTACACTCCAAAGAGCTTTCTAAGGACAACACTGACAAAATTTTAGACCTGAGCAAGGCTGGGATGGGCTACAGGAATTTAAGGTCCCCCTGCTCATGCCAGCACATGTCCAGGCCCATTTCAAGTTTGCGAATGACCAGAGGAGGTATGAGAGAAGGTCATGTGGTCAGATTAGACCAAAATAGAGCTTTTTGGTACTCAAGTCCACTCGCCATGTTTGGAGGAAAAAGAATGCTGAGTTGCATCCAAGAACACCATACCTACTGTTAAGCATGGGGGTGGAAACGTTCATACTTTGGGGCTGTTTTTCTGCAAAGAGGACAGCACGACTGATCGGTGTTGAGGGAAGAATAAACGGGGCCATGTATCGTGAGATTGTAAGCCAAAACATCCTTCCATCTGTAAGAGCATTGAACATGAAACATGGCTGGGCCTTCCAGCATGAAAATGATCCCAAATACACTGCTCGGGCAGTAAAGGAGTGGCTCCGTAAAGGTCCTTGAGTGGCTTAGACAATTTGTGGAGGGAGCTGAAAGTTCGTGCTGCCCAGCAACAGCCCCATAACATCACAGCTGTAAAGGAGATTTACATGGAGGAATGAGCCAAAATACCAGCTACAGTGTGCAAACCTGGTGAAGACTTACAGGAAACGTTTAACCGCTGTCATTGCCATGTTACAGTATTGTAAAGTATTGACCAAATACTTATTTTCCACCATAATTTACTAATAAATTCTTTAAAAATCCCACAGTGTGATTGCCTGGATTTTTTTCTCCTTTAACTCTCATAGTTGAAGTGTACCTATGATGAAAATTACAGACCTCTCTCATCTTTCTAAGTAGGAGAACTTGCACAATTAGTGGCTGACCAAATACTTTTCCCCTCACTGTACAGTGTTTTGTTTTGTAAAACCACTCCTTGCTGCTCTAATGCTGTGAACAACAGGTTCAGTGTTCAGTTTTGCCAATACAGTATTAACAATTAAACATGTCAGGTCAAGAAATACTTTCTTTATTTTATTTTTTATACAAACAAGTATTTATGTTAAGTGAAGTCAAAAAATACTTTTTTATATAAAAAATATATATATTTAAGTTAATTCAGTAGAAACCATCTTTTTGTATATAAAACATGTATTTTTTCAGGAAATAGTTTTTAAGTTCAACTTTAAATGTCAGGAGATACGTTGTTGCTGTTAAAAATGCATTTCCGATAAAGTGAGTGTTGGCAAAACTGGTTGTCATTTTTATGTAGAGGTGGCAGGGGGTGTTGTCTGCAGCTGCTGAATGTAACTAATAAAGTAACTTGTAATCTAACTTAGTTACTTTTAAAATCAAGTAAACAATGAAGTAACTAAGTTACTTTTTAAATGAGTAATCAGTAATCAGATTATTTTTTCAATGTAACTATATCACTGGCTGGGACCACAGTCACCAAGAAAACCATTGGTAACTTGTTACGCCATAATTGATTAAAATCCTGCAGTGCCGGCAAGGTCCCCCTGCTCAAGAAGGCACATGTCCAGGCCCATTTGAAGTTCGCCAGTGACCATCTGGATTATCCTGGAGAAGGTCATGTGGTCAGATGAGACCAAAATAAAGCTTTTTGGTATCAACTCCACTCACCGTGTTTGGAGGAAGAACAAGGATGAGTACAACCCCAGGAACACCATCTCAACTGTGAGGCATGGGGGTAGAAACATCATACTTTGGTGGTGCTTTTCTGCAAAGAGGACAGGATGACTGCACCGTATTGAAGAGAGGATGGATGGGGTCATGTATCACAAAATTATACAGGTAACACAATCAAACAAGTGTAATTAATACAGGTAATGAGTGCAGAATAGGAGGACTTTTGAAAGAAAAAACTTACAGGTTTATGAGAGCCAGAACTCTTGCTGATTGGTAGGGGACCAAATATTTACTTCTCTGCAAAATGCAAATAAATTTATATATTTTATACAATTGAATTTTCTGGATTTTCTCTTTGATAATCTATCTCTCACTGTTAAAATAAAAATACCCTTAAAACTATACTGTTCATATGTTTGTCAGTGGGCAAACTTACAAAATCAGAAAGGGATAAAATAATTATTCCTCCACTGTACTTTTTTTTCATTTGGTTGTCATCTCTCTCTCTCTCTCTCTCTCTCTCTCTCTTTCTCTCAGCGTATTTGCTGCAGTTATGATGAGTTAACGATGGTTGAGTACAGTTTTGCTGGACCACCTAATGGAGACTACTCTTCAGAAAACACTGTTGAGAATCATTCAGATTAAATTAAAAAAATCAATTCTACAGTTTCACCTGGGCTGTGCCTTATTTCAACATCAACATTCCTCTTGTACTTCTTAACTCTTGATATTAAAACATTGCAGCTTTTAGAAGTTCTCCCATGCTGAGGCCACAGTTATAGAAACAGTTACTGAAGCTGCCACTAAAATTGGCATGTGCATCTTTAGCCAGGTGCACTTTGACTTTCTTTGTTATGTCTTCTTGAAGATCTTGAGTTGCAAATGTTTGCAGACTCTGCCTGTGTCAATGGAAACTGAACTAGGTACCAGGAGTTGAATCATCTGACCACTGCTTAAAATATACCAAGTGCAATTTCCACATGTACTCCAACCACAGACAGACATTCACTGACGGAACTGTGTGATGTGCCACTACACAAAGAGGAGTGTTCTATTAAAATCAGATGTTACTACAAGTTGTTAATTTATGTTCATGTAAACTTCAATGTTCAGTTTTCTGGCTCTGTAAAATAAGTATATGTTGTATAAATAACATGTTCATCTGTTGTAAGAACATTGCTAGGTTGTTCAGTGGTGTAGATGTCAAGTTGGATTGTATAGTAATTTATCCTTGATATCTTTTACAAATTGTACTTTTTTTGTGGAACTCATTCATTCATTCATTATCATACTCGCTTAATCCTTATCAGGGTCGCGGTTAGTACCCCACCCCCTCACTGGGTGCAGGGCAGGGCATTACACTATTCAACTAAGCCCAGGACAGGGCGCCAATCCATCGCTGGGTGACACATTCACATTCACACAATTTTAGAGTACCCAATTTACCTGACCTCCATGTCTTTGGACTGTGGGAGGAAACCCACACAAACACGGGGAGAACATGGAAACTCCGCTCAGATGGGGAATCGAACCCAAGACCCCAGCGCTGAGAGGCGAATGTGCTAACCACTAAGCCACCGTGCCACCCTTGTGGAACTCAGTGGGAGTGAAATTATAATCATACTCATTACAAAGAATTTTGTGCTAAATATTTATTTATGGCTGTTGTGCCCCCAGTCCTGAGTGTCATGAAAGTAGTACATGTGTACAGTAGAACAAAGCATGACATTCTATCAGAGTGTTTGGGTGTTGCTCTATCACAGAGTGGAAGTGTTGTTTACAGCACTGCTTCTTCCTTTTGCTTGTGAGGAGGCAGAGGTGATCAGCAGTGTTCATCTTTCAGAGCTGCTCTACTTACACGTCACACAGCTCACCACTCAAAGAAGACACAATTACAGAACAGTTATATTCAGCTCATGCTGTGAGTCTAATCTGCATCGATAGTGATGTTTGGAGAAGAATGCATACACTTTTGAGAATTCTGTCACTTCTCCAACGTAATCCTGTCTGATCTCACATCACCTTCTGTTGGTCAAATGATTGAAATTATTATTGTTACTTTTTGAAAAGTTAATGTTACTTTTAACGTTTTATTGTGATTTGTCATGTTTCTGAGACTTTTTTATTGTTATTTATCAGTATAATCTGTCAAATCTCATATTTTTCTAGTTCTGATCTTTGTGGCAACGAGTCAAACTAAAGATGTTTTTACTACAAATACAAATATACTTCCATGTACTTTTGTTTTAATTGAAGTTCATAAGTTTGATGAAGTCACTTTTAAAGGCAGATACTCTGCAATAAACACTGTGACTTCACATCTCTTTTCTGTCACCATCAGCAGCCTCAGATTAAAAGACTCTGGGGTTTATTACTGTGGACTAGACACATGGGGAAACAGTAAAGTAGAGATCACTGTCAGGAAAGTTAAGAATGAATATCTAATAATTTAAGAAAACACATAAATGTGAATAAATAAAGGCTGAGCTAACGATCATGGATATTTAATGCTCTGATCAAAAATGTCTTAAACTGAAAGCTCTTGTTAAGACCTGAATCCAGTCACATAGTGTGAACTGTACTACAGCTTTGTGTGCTGCTTCTTTCTTTTTGATTTTCAGCAGCTGCTTCTAAGCCCACTACTGCTCCCCTGTCTACTCTTCAAAACACTTACATTTAATTAACATTTATTACATTTAATGTATGTTAATATAATATTCAGTGTTACCATGTAAAGGTTCATTATTCTGGCTCTAAAAATAAATGTATGTTGAATAAATAATATCAATTTACTTGTTGAAAGAAACTGTGAGTTGGCTTGCTCAGTGGGGCAGACATCAAGCTGGATTTTATATTAATTTATACTTGATTTGTGTTGCATTGTACAAACCCTTACTTTCAGTTAGAACACTTTCTAAAAATGCAAAAAAAAATTATTTGATAATTCACTTGAACTTTTAAAAGATTTTTAATTATGAACATAGTTATGCTTGTTAAATATAAACAAAATTTAGAAATTAGTTTTTGCAACACACACAAAAAAGTAGCCAAAATACACTTTGTACTTAATCTTATTGGCCAAAAGTGTCCAGCCAAGAATGACAGTGTTCATAATATGAACACTAATGAAGGACTTCAGTATAATAACCCCAAATTCTTCAGTCTATAGTGTTGAGTTTAATAGCCTTTTATTAGGAATAATCAATTTTAGATATGGGTTTGTGTATTTCACACATTTTGTTCTTGTTATTCAGCTTTGAAATCACTTTTCCCTGAAAAATAAAACTTCAGACTCATCACCTGATCAGGTATGTGATATTAAAATAGTTCTTTCACTCTTCATGGTGAAAGGAGAAATGGTTTTACTTCACTTTAAACATTTGACTAAAGTCTAGTCTAAACATGATAGCTGTCACCTGATGATTTATTCAATGATAAGGGTCTAACTGAAGGTACAAATGAAAGCAGAACCCCCAAGTTTGACACATTCAAACAGTAGTTGAATGTGTATTGACACAATACTTTAAAAAAAATCTTGATTTCAGTGCAGCTGAACATGTGTCTGTGTTGAACAATTGCTATCCTCTCATTTTTATACTCTTAACCAGTGAATTTCTCTAGAATAGAAAGCAAGGTGGTGCACAATACATTCTGCGGGCAGCATCCCACTCAGCAGTGAAACTACACACAAACCTACTTGCTCAATTAATTCAACCACAAATGCACCTCATCAACGAAATTCCAAAAACATAATCTGGTGTTGTGCCAAACTCGGCATCCCCACCATGAGATGCTTCTCCTATTTCAAGTCTTACTTACCGGGGGTATTTCGTTGCCTTTAATTTGGTTATTATGAAAAAGGAACTTAAATACAACCCATTCCAGTCATGACTAAAGGAAATAAACCTTTTACTGAGGTAAGATGACTGTCTCTGTGTTATCTAACTGTTAACTTTTATTAAATTGTCGATGTGATTCATTATATTGTCTCACTAGCAGTGGCTAACAGTTATTGTGATGTTTTTGAGTGCAAGCTGTGTAGCAACGCTGATACCGTAAATGATATTCACATAAGCTCACATATCCAAATGTTTCGTTTCCTATTGGACAAAGTTGAAGGCTCCATCTGCAGTTAAAGATGTTTCTGCAATAGATACATTGCCTAAATTCTCATCAGACTGCCACCACAGACATTCACACCTTTCTAGACTGCAGTGCAACTGAGAATGGGCAATCTGTGAAATTCTTTACACGCTCACCTAACAATCACCCTGACTGAAAGACATGTGTCATGACAGCTATGTGTGAATTCAAGGTAAGTTTAATGTGTATCTATTGTTGACATTGTGCACCTTATAATCTTTATAAAAAGTCATTGTCAAGACAACAGCTGCACTTCAGGGCCACCGTAGTAACGGCTGCATGTGAGCTTAAGGTCACCATGTCCAAAGCCAATACTAGATGGTTATAAAGCCCCCAGTGCAGAGTGTGGGGGTTTTGGCCAACTGTGGTATTTACTTCCTTTAGACGTTACAATAGTGCTTCTTGTACAATGTTGAGGAAGCATCTACTCTGCCTTTGAAACAATTCTGAAAGAAGATTAGTGATGTGTGGACAATGCAGGCACACCTGTGTATTCTGTCACTTTTACAAGGTAAATTCAATAGTTCTTACAGTCTTCATACACCATTGATTTCTTTATTTTTGCATGTTAATTGCCATTAAAGATTGAGATGTGATTTGTGAGTTAACATTTAGCAAGTACAGGAAATGTTATGGTGTATATACAGTATAGTAAATAGTATTTAACTCTTCTGTGTATTTTTATTTGTGATTTGTCATGTTTCTGACACTTTTTATTAATATTTATCAGTAGTGTAATCTGTGAAATCTCTTATTATTCTAGTACTGATCTGTGTGGCAATGAAGAGTCAAACTGAAGATGTTTTTGAAGGAATAGAAGGAGGCAGCGTGGACATCTATTGTTATTATCAACATTACTACAAATATACTCCCATGTACTTTTGCCGAGAGCCATGTGGTCATTCAGATGTTTTAATTAAAGTTTGGAAGGCAGGTACATTTACCTCTAAAGGCAGATACTCTGCATTAAACACTGTGACTTCACAGCGCTTCTCTGTCACCATCAGCAACCTCAGATTAAAGGACTCTGGAGTTTATTACTGTGGAGTGGACACATGGGGAAAAGACATACTCAGTAAAGTAGAGATCACTGTCAGGAAAGGTAAGAGTGAACATCTATAATTTGATAGAATACACACATGTGAATGAAGGCTGAGCTAACGATCATAGATATTTAATGCTATGATCAAAACTGTCTTAAACTGAAAGTTCTTGTTAAGACCTGAATCCAGTCACATAATGTGTGTTAGTGTGAACTGTACTACAGCTTTATGTGTGCTGCTTCTTTCTTTTTGATTTTCAGAAGCTACTTCTAAGCCCACTACTGCTCCCCTGTCCACTCTTCAAAACAATAAAGCTATAGACCTGTCAGAAGGCTCCACAATTATACAGATTACTGCAGGTAATGGAAGTAAGTATTGAATGTCATTACATATAGTTTATATTACTGGACTGAGTTTCTTTTCCATACAAAAGACAAAATTGCAAATATAAATAAATGGATTTATTATATTTGTTAGATTTCACCAAACATGAAGTGCCAAAATATTCTTCTGTACTGCTTGGTAAATAATTCTTGTTTTCAAGCTTTTCTATGAGTTTTCTTTTTTTTGCTTTAGTTTATCCTGTTCATTTAAACAATATTTGAAAATAATGTGTCAGCAAATCTGTGCTGTTTTTTTTTCATACAGAATAGTTATTTAAAATGTCAATTTATAAGACCAGGTTCATAAACTGCTCTGTTTCAGTAGAGCTTCTTGTTTATGGAGGGCAGCTTTATCTGTTGCTGTGCTGTGTTCTTTTGGTTCTTATGCTTCACTGCAAGAAACGACCCAGTGCACACATCACATGTAAGCCCATCAAATATAAAACCAAGCCTCAAAGTTAACTTTTAAACAGCTTTTATTGAAATATTAGCAATACACTTTTTGATCAGTACTATATATATATATATATATATATATATATATATATATATATATATATATATTACATATACTGTATTTTAGCAGTTATTTTAGTAAAGGTGACCTTACTGAAAGACTTTAGTAGCTTTTTTGCTACTAGTTAGCACAGTTGACCTGCTCCACCACAGGCCCACCACATATTATTTTGGGTGAGGCCATTGGTGCACATTCATCAATGACCTAAAAATAACATTGCTGATGTAGGATCAGGTCTCATGTACTTCTAGACAGTTTTAAAGCTATTTGCTGACTCTGATTGTTATTTCTGTAATAACAATTTAGCAACATATTGGATATTGTTGGCACATCAGTGTACATGGTATTAGTACATTGAGAAAGGTCCTTCATGAAGAGTCATTTTTTAGTGTTAACAACTGAGTTAGTCATTGTATATTAGGAGTAATAGTTCAGAGTTTGTATATTTCCCTCATCTGTTTTGTTCTTTTTATTCAGCTTTGAAAGCACTTTCTCCTGAAAATCACAACTCAGATTCATCACCTGATCAGGTATGTGATGCTAAAAATAATCCTTTTAATTTACTTTTAAGTGGAATCTAGGACTATAAGGAGCCAATAAGAAATGATTTTACATCACTCTTAACATTTGAGTAAAGACCAGTCTAAACGTGGTAGCTGTTATCTGAGGATTTATTCAACAATAATCATATGGCTGAAGTAGAAATGAAAGCAGAACCTCAGCTTTTGACACTTTTAGTCATAATTCTTTTAAAGTAGCATTCAAATATTTTAAACTTCATAACAGTATCTGCTGCTAAGGCCGGTACATAAGATTTCTACTACATGGTTTTTTTAAATCAGTTAATTTAACTCTAATAGTGTTGATTTAACACTGGCAGATTTACTGTGTAGGAAGTTAAATTGCCTTTTTTATTGTTTAATACTGCATATCCACCGAATAAAGCAAATCTCTCTTTCTCTCTCTCTCTCTCTCTCTCTCTCTCTCTTTCTCTCTTTCTTTCTCTCTCTCTCTCTCTCTCTAAAGCAGGATGTCTATTGCAGTTATGATGAGTTGACGATGGTTGTGTACAGTATTGCTGAAACATCTAATGGAGATTCACAAAACGACAGCATTGTTCAGTTCCATTGAGACTAAATACAACAAAACCTACAAATTTTGAGGAAAGAACTGACCGTAATACTTTGACTGGGTTGTGCCTTATTTCCTGATCAATATTCCTTTTGTATTTATTTACGCTTGACTGATGTTAGCACTGCAACTTTTTTTATCTCTTATTGAAAATCTTGACTTACAAAAGTTTGCCTTTATCAGTGGAAAGTTATTTAAGTACCAGAAGCTGAAGTGGCTAACCACATTTAAAAATATACTCAATAACATTTCTGAAATGAACTCCACCACAGACAGACATTCACTGACTGAGCTGTGTGATGCTTCACTATACAAAGAGGGGCAATCTTCTAAAATCAGATGTTATTACAAATTGTTAATATATGTTCATATAATCTTCAGTCTTACCTTATACATGTTCAGTATTCTGGCTCTGTAAAATAACCATATGTCGAATAAATGAATTGCATTTGTTAAAAGAAACATTAAGTTCATTAGTTCATTTTTTTAAATTGTACATACATTTCCCCTGTCCACTCTTCAAAACAATAAATCAACCTCTCCAGAGGAAACAGGTAATGGAAATAAGTCAACAAGGCACAACAAGTCATTAGATATAGTTTAAATTACTGGATTGAGTTTGTTTTACATACAAAAGACAAAACTGCACATATAAATAAATGTGGACATTAATATAGTTGTTATATTTCACCAACAGTACTGCTAGGTAAATAATCGTTTTTTTTTTACCTTTTCTATAATTAGGAAGTTGTTGCTTGCATAACCACAAACTTCTATCCTGTATAGGTGATCATTTAAAAATATTTGAAAATAATAACTGTTAGTACATCTAATGCTAATACTTTTCATACAGTATAGTTCTTTAAAATGACAAATTTTTAAACAAAGTTCATAAGCTGCTCTTTTTCAGTGGAGCTCATTGTCTATGTCTATTGCTGTGCTGTGTTCTTTTGGTTCTTATGCTTCTCTGCAAGGAATGGAATTCTCTGCATCACATGTGAACCCATCACATTTAAGTTAATCACATGTTAGCCAATCACATTTAAGTTAATCACATGTTAGCCAATCACATTTAAGTTAATCACATGTTAGCCAATCACATTTAAGTTAATTATATTTAAACCCATCACATGTAAACCCAATTACATGTAAACCAATCACAGTGGGGGGCTGTTCTATCACAGTGTGGGGCTGTTGTTCTATCAGATTAGGGTTGCCACCCGTCCCTTAAAATACGGAATCGTTCCGTATTTGTAAATTAAAAGACGCGTTCCGTATTGAACCGATACGGGACGCATTTTTGTTCCGTATTTTTATCAAAGGAGGTGAAATAAGGTTGAACTGAGACAGAACGATATGTGTGAGTCTGCTTCTCTCTCTCAGCCTCTCTGTCGTGTTTCTGCGTGTGTTTGAGTGATGAGTGTGAATGTGTCGTTTAGTGATGTGTCGTTCGCGAACGATCCGGCTCTAAGAGCCGGTTCTTTGAAGTGAACGATTGGAACCGGCTCCACAATGGGAGCCGTTTTTTTCCTTCCGTATCTCTGGTTCACAAACCTAATTTTGAACCGTTCGGCGCATTTCCACCAACAAAAATACCGGCCTGAACCAGGAACGTTCGTTCGCAGCTGGAACCAAAAAATACTTGGTTTTTCAGTGCGAACCAAACGCGCCTGCGCACTGAGGCGACTCGTAGTGTACAGTGGTCCACTGAAGAAACTCAGTGTTTGTTATCTGTTTGGTATTCTCCGGAGTTTCAGGAGAAACTTGAGGGGAGTATTAGAAAGGAGAAACTCTACAGCGAGCTGGTGGAGGATTTAGCTCAGGCAGGTTTTGTTCAAGAGAGCGAGTGATAGATAAGCTAAATAAGCTAAAAAAGGACTACAGAGATTCTAAAAAGGAGCTATCGCACAGTGGAGCTGGACGAGGGAATGTACCGGCTCTAGAATTGACTTGTGAAGTGAAACAAACATTTGTACCAAGAGCACAAATGCTCGCAAGTAGTCGATGTGCTCCGCCATCTTTGTTTATAATTCCGCTTTGTTGATGACGTACACCGTGATGTATCCTCGGTTCAACTAGTGGAAACAAGGGCTGGTTCACTAAAAAGCACCGAGGTTCTCATAAGCCCGAACGGCACCAGTTCAAGAACCAGAGTTATTTTGGTGGAAAAGCGCTATCTCTCTCCCTCACTCTCTCTCTCCCTCTCTCTCTCTCTCGCGCTCTCTCACGCTCTCTCTCTCTGATTAACTGTCGCGATATTCGTCACAGTCACGTCTCGTCACAGTCGAGCTTAATTTTTACATGAAGAACAGAAAACTAGACAAAACCGTTGCTGTTTGCAAAGAATGAAAAGTTGCATTAAAGTACACCGGTATTACAACAAGCCTCACCACTCATTTGGTGAGACGACATGGTGAAAGTGGTGATGAAGATGCTAGGACCGCTAGCCCAAAGACACGGCAGGACAAAAACACAGAAAAACAGGACTTCTTCCAGCCAAAACTTGACCACAACTCAGCTAGAGCCAAAGTAATAACGGCTTCAATAACCCGGTTCATTGTCAAAGACTTAAGACCATACTGTGTGGTGGAGAATGAGGGTTTTGGGGACTTGTTTAAAACATTGGAGCCCTGGTACCACATCCCAACGCAACAGTATTTTACTGTTTCTGACTTCACATGTCAAATACAACTAAACTAGTTCTCTAGTATTTTATTAATCTGTCTGAATGCAAAAACACATTTTTAGTATTAACTTATGTTGAATCAACATAAATTATCTATTTTAAACAAGTAACTTGTATTATTTCCTCCCCAATTATACTGAACCCAATTGTATCAAAATCCTACTCAATCGAATCAAACCGAATCGGTCCAATTTAAAATATATCGTTTCTGAATTGTATCGTACCGCATGAATCGAGATAGATATCAGATCATTTATTAGACAGATGCACACCCCTAGTGTATATATATATATATATTGCAGTGAAGGTCAAAATTATTAGCCCCCTATGAAAAATTTGGTGTTTTAAAACTATTTCCCAAGTGCTGTTGAATTGAGCAAAGAACCTTTAACACAGCATTTTCAAACATCCCAGTTTAATTTTGAATGACTAAATCATTTGACTTTGCCCACAGAAATGAGATTATTTCACAAAAAATAAAAACTACACGGTCAGAATTATTAGCCCCACTGATGTTAATAGCCAGTTGTGTCCTTTTAGCTGGATAACAGCTGGCAGTCATTTTTGTAGCTTTCAACAAGTCTCTGACACATCTCTTGAGGAATTCCAGCCCATTCCTCTTTGGCAAATTTGGCAGATTCAATGACCTTCTGGCATGAACCTTCTTTTTCAGTTCACCTCACAGATTTTCAGTGGGATTCGAGTCAGGGCTTTGTGCCAGTCAATAATGTTCACTTTGGTCTTCTGGAGGTAGTTCTTCACCAGGAGTGATGTATGTTTGGGTCATTGTCATGTTGGAAGAGAAAGTGATGACCAAGTTTTGTTGTGGACTTCTTAAGATTTTCTTTCAAAATCTTCACATTCACATTCCTTTCTTTCTTCATGATTCCTTTCACCTTGGTGAGATTCCCAGGTCCAGATGCACTAAAGCATCCCCACAGCATAATACTCCCTCCACCATGTTTCACAGTGGGGATGGTGGTCTTTGTGTTATAGCTTCTGCCTTTTTCCTCCAAACATAAGCAATGTCTCTATGGCCAAAGAGCTCCAGTATGCATCATCTTTCTCCAGGTTGTCCTTAACATGCTTCAGTTTGGCTTGAAGGTCTTTTCTGCAGAAGTGGAGTTTTCTTGGTCTGCAACTTTGCAGTTAATTTCTGTGCAGAGCTCTACTGATCGTCTTTTTTGAGACAACAATTTCTAATTTGGCTAAGTCATTCACTAGTGTCTTGGCACTTGTTCTGGGGTCTTTAGACACATCTCTAAGTAGTTTTCTTTATAAGATATTTGAAATCTTGCCTACCTCTGCCAGGGTATGGCTCTCTTTGAATTTCTTGATGATGCTTCTTACTCCAGTTCTTGACACTTGGAAACACTGTGATAACTTTGTATCTCCTTCTCCTGATTTGTAAGCATCACTGATTATTTTTCTGAATTTTAAACTTCTGTTTTTGGTGTGATGCTGACAGATCAAACACTTACTGAAGCTTTTATACTTTGTGTAAATTGGGAGATAACCCTCAGCTGTGACTTGATATAACAAGTTTTCCTCATTACAAAGTTAAAGACAACCATTACACAGCAGTGTTTTAATTTTTGCCCATTTTCTCCCCTTCCTAATGTGGTAGTAGCCAATTAACCCATCCCATCCACTAGGGGGGCTCTCCTCATGACTTTGCACTGTCCCTGACTCTAGGAGGGTGATATGGCCACTGCCTCTTTTCAAACTACCACTTGATACACTGTCACTGGGGAGCCTAACACACTCTGAGGAAAGCGCAGGATTCCCAGCTCCAAATGGACCAATCAGTAGACACCTGAGCCAGCGGACATTGCAATGTGTGAGTGATGGGGAGAGAGAGCGCCATCTACCCACCAATTTTTGCAGTCTTGGGCCCCATCTGTTGATGGCAAACAGCATGACCAGGATTCAAACTCACGATCCTCTGGAAGACAAAAATCGGTTCTTTTAAGGGGGGCTAATAAAATTGACCTGGGTGATTTTTGCTTCTTTTTGAAATAGTTCTGCAATTAAAAGTAATTTACGCTTTCTAAAGCAAACTAGTATATTTAGAAATGCTACATATATTTATAATATTATGAACACAAGTGAAGTTTTTGCACTAGTAGAGTTTATTCCTAATAATTTAAGAATAGTATCAACACTATATCAGCTTTGTACATATTGCCATCACCCTCTGATAGACCCATAATGCTTGATCAGTAAATGTGTATCTATCATTTGAAATGCTGGCAGAAAATAACCAATTAACTTGTGAATGGCTCAGCTGTACTATTTGAGGAAGCTCTTATGCTTCCCTGGTTCCCCTGAAGTGCGTCCGTCTGTCCAGTCTCAGCTGAAGCTTTATTCTGTTCTCCTGCTGTGTTCCACATCCTTGTTTTCCTGAAACTGACACTTTATAGATGGAGCCCACACACTAACTCATCATTTGTCTTATGTTTTAACGTGTGTCCAGTATGTGTACAGTTGCTTTTCAGTGTATTCATGCTCAGAAGAGCACTGGATCTGTTCATGCATTAGTATCTCAATGTCTTCCTTCTTTCACAGTCAGTCATCACACTCCACTGGATAGGACTCCATCTAGTGTTGACAGTGCAGTGATACATATTTCAAGCAAGGTCCAATTATCAAACTCTCAGCCCCTCACCATGCTCACCAGCTTGCTTCAGGACCAGCTTTGAGCTCCAATTTCAATCCTTCCCAGGATGTTCTCACTCAAATGTTGCTCTTTGATGGCTCAGGAGACTTCATTGAGATTATTCTAGAATTAATTTTAGTACAATTAGCTTGAGACAAAAAGGAGATATGAGATATTTCTGGCCCAAATAAACATTTTAATTGAGAAATTGTTGAGCTCATATTGAGATTCCTGCCTTTAGTAAACATGAATGTTATTTTCTGAGCAACTCTGAGCACAATTTGAGACATAATTCAGATCTGTACTAAAACTTCTGTGTTAATTGTGTGACTCTTGGTTACAGACATTTATGATGAATTGCTACAAGACTAAACACACAGGAAAGAAAAATATAAAAAATAAAAAGATCTCAGTATCATCTCAATATGTTCTACACAATAAGATCAAATGAGACCAATTAAATTTTAGCTAAAATCTACGGCTCAGATCTTTCTCCTGACAAAAAAACCCTCAGTAATCTCATGTCTCCTCTTGAGATTTAGTAGAAAACTTGATCTCATATTGTAAGTCTCACGTTGTGCTCAGATTTGCCAAAATTAATTAAATAAAGACGGGAATCTCAATATTAACTCATTTATTTCTCATTTATTTCTCATCTTTTCTATCGTGAATAAGTGTTAAAATGTTTATCTCAGAAATATCTCACCTATTTTTTTCAAATTTTAAAAGAATCTCCATTAAGTCTCCCAAATTGTTATTGAGAAACATTTGAGCAATAACATATTCCCGTGAATATTCCCTTTGAAACAGTGAAATAATTGTGCATATGCTCGGTGATCTATGAATTTGATGGACTCTGGCACACAAATGTCCTTAGAGTACAATTACTTCATGCCTTTATGTGCTTATGATTATAATTATACAGCTGGGAAATCACTCCTGTGCTGCTATACTGGTACAGTACAGCACCATTTGGTACGTATATGCAGAATCAGGCATTTGGGCTTCTGAATTGGATTAAATGGATAAAGTCACTGGATTACATCCATTTTAATCCAGTCAAGCCCTCTAAACTGCCCAAAGCTAATAAAGTATGAAGGCTGTCATGTGACATCACATTTAGAGGTGTAATCAGCTACTATTCAACCACAGTGCATGTTCTTTTCTTTCTTGTTTCTCATAAATGTGAATGTGGTTTAAAGTAAAAGGCAGTACAGAGTTAATAATATAAAAAATATTTACTAGTGTATCTCAAAAAATGTAATATATTATTATTATTATTATTATTATTATTATTAGTAGTAGTAGTAGTAGTAGTAGTAGTAATAGTAGTAGTAGTATTACATGTAAAATGACATATTTTAACCCTTTTTGGTTTTAATGTTGATTGGTATGACTCCAGAATCTCAAATTATTGGAATATTCAATTCAAACAGTATCAACAATTAAACACAACAGTATGAAATGTGTCACTTTACATCTCATGAATATTATATATGTAATATACATATTTATGAGCATGGAATATGGAATATATGTACTAAAATTTAGTAAAATTATGATCAAAATGTATAAAATTAGGTAAAAAATAGGTTAAAATTTACTTGAAAATAACTAAGCAAATGTTCATATCCATCAACAATGAATGGGCCGGTTTCCAGGACAGGGATTAAACTCAGTCCTGTACTAGTCGCCTCTCTGTACTCCAGGACTAAGCTTAATCCCTGTCCAGGAAACCATTCCTATAAGTGTATGGCATGTATAAGTATGTGTCCTAGTACAGGAGCTTTCAATCTGCCTGATTCTGGACTATTATTTCACTGTGCAGGTGATTGATATCAAAGAAAAGTTGAAGCAGTCCAAAAGATTTTGGTCCTCGCTACCAGAAGACATCTGCCAGAATGAGAGCGTGGATGGTGCCGATGCGGAAAACTGCTGGAACGGCCACGAACTGGGCAGGTACACACAGTAGCAACACCTGGAGGCCAAGCATTTCAGTTCTGCTGCGATGTGGAGCACCAACAAAACCATCTGTCTTTCTGCTGTTTTATTGGCCTTGCCACTTTATTCATCCGGCGGCGCATGTTTCATGTTTGTTTGCTTGTTTTTTGTACTGTTTAAAGTACTTCAAATTTGTTACAGCGTATTAGAGGATTGTGATTCAACCTCCTCTCTGCTTTTGCTATTTAATTCATACCCACCGATGAATTAAAAAGCACCCTGGCAGCTGCATCAAATGCACTGCATTACAGTGAAAATCAGTGGCAGACATTCTCTGATGCTTCTTCCATGGTTCGTATTTAAAAATGAATGAAAGAATGATGAAAGCCAGCGTAGATTGCACAGATGCAGTTTTGCTCCAAATGTTTTTGACAATCCTTGGAGCCAAAAACCATCTGTTCATGTCTTTCCAAAATGAGCTTTCAAAGGTTTGAACAGATGAAGCATAACTTCTCCCAACATGATGTAGCACAGCTTTTTTTTATGTAAACAACATAACTTTGACACAACATAAAAAAAGAACCCCAGAGTTGACAAATTTAAAGTTGTTCCCATCTCCAGCCATGATCTCAGGCTTGCAGTGATAAAGTTATGCAGTCTGGCTTAACTCTACTGTAAGGATATCTGAAGAAGACACGTTTACCCTTTGGACTGAAAGTAATGGGCTCGATGCACACAAGTCTTCTGGGTTCCCATATACCAGCGTATCAACTTCCAGTTTTTTTATTATCAGGTCAACAAGCAGATAAGATAAGCCTAAAAAATAAAACTTTATAAGTTAAATTATTCTCTTTTATTAATCTTTCACACAACTGGTCTCAGCTGTACTTCACTGGTCCCACTGAAACAGGGTCAGAACAGAACCTTTTTTAAGTCGTCTTCTCTGTGTTTCCTCTACATAGTGGTTGGGAGTGAAATGGACACAACAGACATTTGTGTGTTTGATGATTTGGAAATTTTCCTTCTTTATTATTTATTTATTTATTTAACCTTTTTTCTGATCTTCTCTTCCAGCAGGAACGAATGAAAGCTTACAACACAGACATACCTGATACTGAACACAGTGGGACAGAACAAAGTTCTGATCCACCCTGTTCTTGTCAAAACTAATTCTAATTAGGCGTTTTCTTACAAATCAGAAGCTGGATTTCCGGTATAACATCTAATGCAAACGCATCACAGATCCTGCATGCGTAGAGCCTTCTACAGTGGTGGTTGAAATTTTGTGAACCCTTTAGAAATTTCTACATTTCTGCATAAATTTGACCTAAAACATCATCAGATGTTCACACAAGTCCTAAAAGTAGATAAAGAGAACCCAGTTAAACAAATGAGACACAAATATTATACTTACTCATTTATTTATTGTGGAAAATTATCCAATATGACATATTAGTGAGAGGCAAAAGTATGTGAACCTTTGTTTTCAGTGTCTGCTGTGACCCCCCCTTTGCAGCAATAACTGTAACTAAACGTTTCCGGTAACTGTTCTTTAAACGTTCTTTGGTAGAAGGACTTGTGTGTTTAGGGTCGTTGTCTTGCTGTCTGATCCACCTTCTCTTGAGATTCAGTTCATGGACAGATGTCCTGACATTTTCTTTAGAATTCTCTGATATAATTCACAATTCATTGTTCATCAATGATGGCAAGCCGTCATGATGCAGCAAAACAGACCCAAACCTGATACCACCACCATGTTTCACAGATGTGATAAGGTTCTTATGCTGGAATGCAGTGTTTTACTTTCTCCAAACATAACACTTTTCATTTAAACCTAAAAGTTATATTTTGGTCTCAAACATCCACAAAACATTCTTCTAATAGTCTTCTGGCTTGTCCACGTGATCTTTAGTAAACGAGCAACAATGTTCTTTTTGGAGAGCAGTGACTTTCTCCTTACAACCCTGTCATGCACACCATTGTTGTTCAGTGTTCTCCTGATGGTGGACTCATGAACATTAACATTAGCCAATGTGAGAGAGGCCTTCAGTTGTTTAGAAGTTACTCTGGGGTCCTTTGTGACCTCACTGTCTATTACACGCCTTGCTCTTGGAGTGATCTTTGTTGGTCGACACTCCTGAGGACGTAACATTGGTCTTGAATTTCCTCCATTTGTACACAATCTGTTTGACTGTGGATTGGTGGAGTCCAAACTCTTTAGAGATGGTTTTGTGACCTTTTCCAGTCTGATGAACATCAACTCTTTTTCTGAGCTCCTCAGAAATCTCCTTTGTTCATGTCATGATACACTTCCACAAACATGTGTTGTGAAGTGCAGACTTTGATAGATCCCTGTTCTTTAAATAAAACAGGGTGACCACTCACACCTGATTGTCATCCCATTGACTGAAAACACATGACTCTAATTTCACCTTCAAATTAACTGCTAATCCTAGAGGTTCTCATACTTTTACCGCTCACAAATATGTCATATTGGATCATTTTCCTCAATAAATAAATCACCAAGTAAAATATTTGTGTCTTGTTTGTTTAACTGGGTTCTCTTTATCTACTTTTTAGGACTTGTGTGAACATCTGATGATGTTTTAGGTAATATTTATGCAGAAATATAGAACATTCTAGTGTTCACAAACCTTCAAGCTCCACTGTATCTGAACACATCAAATTTGAATACAATAGTTTTCTGTGATTTGTAGTTTAAATGTTCTTTTAATGCCCATTTGTGAGAGTTAAACTGTGTTTTGTTCCTCAGGTATGTCCCTGATGTTCTGAGAGATGGTCTCACTCACCAAGCGAATAATCCAGAAGTAGGTGTCGACATCACCAGGCCAGATTCCCTCATAAGACAGCAGGTCATGGCTCTGAGAGTAATGACCAACAAGCTGAAGAATGCATACAATGGCAATGACATCTACTTTCAAGACTCAAGTAAGGTTTTTGCAAAAAAAATTCCAAATGAATACATTATTTATAGGCATCGCATAGATTATGAAAAACTCACTTTTTCTGTTTGTAGACATACATTTTGGGTATCTGGAGTGCCTGACAATCCACAAACTGAAATAAGATCAGTCAGGTTTTTTTTTTTCAGTCAAGGTCTAAAGTCATAAAGTTCAATGTTTGAACAGGATCAGAACCCAGCCATAGCTGACGCCTTTTATTGCATTATATGGGAAGTTTTTATTAGAAGTACCTCCACCCCAATATGAGTGACTTCACCTACTGCTTAGGAACTCATCCACACCATTTTGACTTTGTAGCAGAGAGTGTTAAGCATGGGAACATCTGATGTAACAGAACAGAACCTGTCCATGTGTGATAACCACTTAAACTCCTTTTTTAACTCTTATAAGTACTCAGGATTATAAAAACAAAACTTCTCCTGAAAGGATTGTTAACCCCTTGGCGTCTGAGGGTATTTCAGACACTCTGATATAGTCTGACATGGCTTGATGTTTTTACAAATTGCACACATGTAAAATTATTATTTTCCAAAGTGTTACACAGGCTTTAGTTAGAACAAGGTCAACAACAGTCAAAACAGTAAGTGTGTCATAAATCTATATTTTGATTAAATCTGCTCTACACTTAGACTTTCCAAAAACCTGTTTTCAGATGTGATGATATATTGTGAAAAAACACTCTAAACATTTCTAGCCAAGACTTTTGAGCTCAGAACTGAATAAACAGAGGTGTTGGCTCATTGCAGCTTTTGGAAATCATTCACTAACCCTATATTGAATATGTATATGAGTGTGCGGCTTTTGTTCAGGATCACCTCAGGTAAGAGGTCTTTTTTTAATTAACATTCCACAAATTCACCAATGGAATGTCTGGAATAACAATGTCATTATCATTATAGAACTTATTTAAGGTCCTCTCACAATAATCTAAAAATATATTTAAATTCAAGCTATATATATATATATATATATATATACAGTGAGGAAAATACGTATTTGAACACCCTGCGAATTTGCAAGTTCTCCCACTTAGAAATCATGGAGGGGTCTGAAAATTTTAGGTGCATGTCCACTGTGAGAGACATAATCTAAAAGAAAAAATCC